>RJWT010032460.1:0-14109 GCA_004365215.1 Cuniculus paca | reverse complement strand
ATCTTCTCACATTAGTTTTGACCTTTTTTTTTTTATTTTATTTTTGTGGCACCTCATGCTTGCCTGGCAGGCACTTAAGCCACTGAGCTAAATCCCCAGCCCTCCAATCTATATTTTAAAGCCCAAAATGAGAAAAAAGGAACTATGAAAAAGCAAAAGCATAAATGTAAAAATACTTTTTCTTTTAATTCATTGATCAAATAGTCACTCAGAATTTGGACCATTTTCTGATGTTTCTGATGTTTTCCACAGCTTAATTGTTTTGAATCAGCTAAGTAAAGCAAAACAAAACAAAGCAAAAACTACTAATAGATAGTATACTGACTTATATGGTCTAGTGGGTATAACAGCAAAATTTAAAAAATTACTACGTAATTATACCCTAGGTTTTATGATACAGAGGTTTTCACTAATAAAATTACATACTTTATAAAGGACAATTATCATCATTTTAAATGTTTTGGATATGTGCCACTTACACATCTTTTTTTTTCTTTCAGATTTTAGACCAAGGTTTGGAGAAATTTGATCACTCAGTAGAGTTGTTCTGACCCCACTCAATAAGTTAAAGAATTAAGTGGTTACATGTGTTGGTAAATTAAAATTGTCATTAAGGTCGAATCCACAGAATTATTCTCTTATCTCTTATTGGACAAAGAAGTACATTGTGTTTAGTGTCAATAGCTTCCTTGAGATCTTAGTCCTTTAGCACGGGTGCTTCATTGTGTGCAGGGGGCTAATGATGGGCATATTGATGAGGGGATGGATTGGAGATGAATCCTGCTGCCCCGTAATAGGAAAAGGAAGATTCTTCTGTTGTTCCATAAGTAGAGCAGTAAAACATCTACTTATCAAATAAATCTAAACAATTGCAATTATAAAATAAAAATTACTTATTTACTTCTAAAATGTTCAATATGGTAGTATACACAAGACATTAGTCAAACACTATGCAATATAGGTACCACACATTTTACAAATATCACTTTTGTGTTTTATCCCTAATAGTCACATTGTCTCAGGATATGACCCCTTAAGATGTAACTATATCCTACATGTTCTTGAGATGACATTACCAGACCTGTTTTTAGTGGGTAGTGTATAGAAAGCTTGAATCCGTTGCATAACATGCATTTTTAAAAACAGCTTATCAAGCTATGCGAATTTTTTTTTTAAATAAAAGTCATTCTGAAAGCTGTAATAAAAATACTCTAAAAACAGAATGTCTTTGTGAGTTCATAAAGCTCCCATTGGATCTGGGACTTCTTTTCTAAAATTAAAGCATAGTTTCTATTAGCATTTAAATATGAGTTGAAGGTAATATATTATTAAAATTAACTTTACTTATTTCTTTGTTAAATTCCTTTTTTACTTCTTAAATTGGCCTTAGGTAGTCCTATAAAATCCCTGGGATTCAGCATGATATAGGTGACATTATATTAAAAGTTCTCTTTCTATTATGAGATGAGGAATGTCTACAGAAGTAGCTGAGTGTAAGACAGTGACCGTTACATTGGTTTAAGCGCAAGAAGATTCATGATCCTCTTGGTATGGGTGCAGTGGAATCGGATTCCCGTGTGAATGGCTCTGTGAGAGCTGCAAGGCATAAGAGATCTGACAATGGACAAAAGAGCTTTGCCAACCTCCTTGATTATGGGTCACTCATGGAGGAATGAGATGAAACAAGGGAAAATTCTATAATTTAAACAGGCAAATTTATACTAAAAGTGGCTTTGCATATCTAAAAATGACAGATTATATAAAAATGGAGATCATGAGCTCAGCTAAAGAAATGGAAATCTATATAATTTTGTGCTTCTGAAGGTCTACCAATCATACTTTGTATATGCCATCAAAATTTTTTAAAAATTATTGAAGAATGCTTTAACTTTCAAACCATCTTGATTTAAGCCTTGAATTTCATGTGGAAGATGTTTATTCCAAGACTTTTTGTACTAGAAAATCAAGACAAATGCAATATTTATATTTATTGTTGAAGTTGAGTGTTTTGATCCAAATTATTTATTTACTATAAATAAATCAAAAAACTAAGATTCGGTTAACACCTTGGGATCTGAAATCACGGCAATTATTTACAAGGGGTGTACACCTTGAATTTAGCAGAGTGAATTTAGTTTTGCAGTCAATAGTATGATTGTTCTCATTATCATTATTGCCTTTAACCTCTAACTGGCCTAAGAAAGAAACAGGATATTTAAGGGCGCCTCTTCTGTCTTTCACAAGCGCCCCTTAATACTGGTGTTGTAAAAGGAGTTGGAAGCAGGCTTTGAGAGAGAAGTTGGAACTTGCCAAATGATCTGTGTACTGGAGTTCCTGATTCACTAGTTTGTTGAGCCCAAATATCCCTCAGGCAGTGGGGATAGTACAGCTCAGAGACTCACGTTTGAATCATCTCATTAATCCTGTGGTGGCGTCAGTTTATCTGACGATGGAGCCAAGCCTCTACTTCTATTTACAATTGTGGTTAAAAACTGTTAGTATAAAGGAAAATTTCACAGACAGATGAATTACAGAAATATCTTCATTCCTTCCTAAAACAACTAAGTTTCTGCCTATTCCAATTGATATTTATATAAGTGTGCCTGTGACAATTTAACATCCTAAATGTGATCTAATAGTGCTACTGAATTTTAGACCGAATGCTAGCATAAAAATGTACTACGTTAAAAATATTTGCATATGGCATTTTCCCTATACTGAAAATTTATGAATTTTAATAATGTTGCTTAGATTTTATGGCCCACTGTTATAATTATTCACACTCTTGAAATATTATTTAAAGGGCATTGAAATTATATAAAAACACTTAAGAGCAGAATTATACCTTCATTTTCAAATTTCTTTTTATATGCTTACTATTAAGCTTACCATAATAAATAAATGAATGGTTAATTGTTTAGGATGGCAACTATACTTAGCCATGAATACGTGTTTGTAAATCAGCATGTGGACAAATGTATACTGATAACTCATGATTTGTTAAAAAATAACTACCGGTTAAAAAGCATCTTGGCGTAGCACTGTAGCTATTAAATAATTGTTTTAAGACAAATCAACAATAACAACAAAATGAATGCTATGTATTTGTGAGGAATTAATAATGAATGATGATAATAGCTGGGTTTCAGATCAGTAGAGTATACCTAGTTCCATGTAACCAAATAATTTTATACATTAAAAATATATAAAATGGAAAATAAAACTGTTGATATTATTTTAGAGTCTTTTCTAAATTGAATAATTTGAGTAATCTTTCTTCACTACCTTTTCCTTTTTATGGCAAGCAGATTATTACAGACTGATTTTTAAAATTGTTTTTCAAGTGAACACAACCTTATTGTTAGCAAGAGGCATTAGCTTTCTCAAAGGGTTTCACAGTTAGTAAGGAATATCATTTGCTTACTCATTCATACTTGTCCCAAGTTATCCACCAAAATAATTTGAGATAGTTTTGAAAAATACATTTAAAAAAAATAACATGACTGATAGTAAATGGAGAAGGGAAAATAAGCAAGTATATGGGCAAAACTTATGGTTAGAAATGAGATTAGTACACTAAATACATTTGGTGAACTAAATTTCTTGTAGTAATAAATTCAAATACAATGTATGATTATGTATAACAGTAAGAAAAAGTACCAAGTAGAACTGTGGTTTTAGCTACATCATATTCTTCGAAAAAGTGGTGTCTGACATCACTTTTGAAGGAACACAAGGAAGAGTACACACCCTGGAGTCCTGGTGTGGATCATCACACAGATTCTGTAAACATGAAACACTGTGGTAAGGAGCACAATAGTGTATTTCAGAAATCAAATCCTGAATCAGAAAGTAGCAGAAGGGGCGCACAGATTGAGATTGAGTGCAGAAGCTGACAACATATAAATATTTTGTATTAATAAAATGCACACCTATACAGGAAAACTTCAAGGTTCCAGGTTTAGGGTGATGGATCATTTGAATGATCATGTGACAAATGAATTACTGTGATTTTTTAGTTTTTATTAGAATAATTAAAACATATAAAGAGTAAAAGGAATTGAGAACCTCTGTAGTCACCGTCTATATTTTTGAGGTCAATGTTGTTTCATTCATATTTTGGTCTATCACTCTTTACTATACCTCAGTAGTTGTGCTGGAGAATTGTGGAGCAAATTCCAGATATTATTTTCATCAGGAAAAAGTTCAGTGTGTATCTCAGTAAAGATTTATAATTTTTTTTTGTTTTTGGTACCGGGAATCGAACTCACGAACTCACGCTTGCAGGCAGGCACTTATGCTGCTGAGCTAAACCCCCAGCTAAAAATTATAATGAATCACACATATAAAATTATAACAATAATCACTTAAAATTAGTTTCAATTATTCATCTAAAAATTCTTAAGGATAGTGTATTAAGGACAATTTTTACTATGGTTTTATGTTCATACTTCATATCATGGTGTACTTTTTGGAAGAAATAATTTTAAAACACTAATAATTATTAAAGTAATAGTAGCTTCTAATGAAAGTCTTGGATAATTTGAATGCTGGAACATGGGCCGGAGATATGGTTCAGTGGCACAGTGGTTGCTTGGCAAACGCAAGGACCTAAGTTTGATTCCTGGTACCAAAACAAATAAATAAATAAGTAAATAAATAAATGAATTCTAGAACACAAGATTCAGTTCTTACCATTAGGCTGAGATGAGTTTTACAGAATGAGTATCATTTATACCTCTGTAAAGGGAGACGAAGAGGAAGAAAATAGTACAAATTGCATCTCAAACATGCATTAATGAAAGTTAATTTCATACAATATTTCACTGCCTAACAGACAGCTGGGAAGTGTTTGGATATCAACAAGGAAAATAGTTTGGGTAGCCACAGCAAATGGATAAAATACTAAAATCAGTAAATGTGAGGAAAGCAAAGGAAAACATAAACCAGACAAAAATACATTTCCAGGCCCAAATTTTTAAGTATTCTGTATTTTGTCATTTGTTAAACCATAAATAGGCATACCCAGAGCTGTAGTTCAACATGCTTTTGTTTCTAACATAAATAAAGTTTGGTGCATTGCTCTGCAAATCAACCTGGACGAGCTCTGCGTTACACATGATATATACATGTATAAAAGAAATGTCAGAGACTAATTACAGAGTTATAGTGGGGCACAAATAAATGCTGCAAACCTCACACTAAGGCAGGAAAGATGATTTAGACTATAAAGAACAGACTGGTTCTTTACAGGTAACGATTCCATTTGATTAAGTTGATTTCTACAGAGATGCTTTGGAAATATATTTACTATTTCTAATACTAACATTCCAATTTATAGACAATTCCGTTTGCGTTTCTGTGGGTCTTTCAGTGATTCCCTGACTTAAGGCGAAAGTGCTCATTAAGTTGTAGTAGATTTTTAAAATAAAAGTAAATGGTACATGCAATAAAATAAGTCAACGTTTATTTACAAAGGAAATTTTAATACTGTAAATATTTCACTGTTTTTAAAGTTAGATTTTTCAGCTTACACTGATTTGGTGAGCAAGAGGGTTATTTTTGAATTGAGAACGACTAACCTTGTATTTGAAATCATTCTTTAAATCATGTATACAAAGTAAGGTAGAATAAAAAGAAAACTAAGTTTATTATTAGCTCTCAAAATGTGCAAGTCCTTTGCTGCTACAAACTTCCCAATTTTATTCTAGATTGACAGGCAACACTGTAAACAACTGTTCCCAAATTCAGAAGCCTGCAGAGGTCAGTATAGCAACAGCAAGAAGACATCAGATAGATAAATTGATCAATACTGCAGATGGGCAGTTAGATCCCATACTTATTGCTTATATACACCAACGTCGCGGACGTTAGAGAGTAAATTGTAGTAATTGAAATGGAACACTTTTGTATAATTTGTGTTTATAAAATTTACATTTAAAGATAATCAACATTTGGGAAATCATTCTGCTTTTAAAAGGAGGGCAGAAAAAGAAACTAAGGTGAAAAAAGCGACCATCTTATTGAAAAGGAAATGTATTCTATATTAACAGTTCGAAACATGTTTTGAGCTTTTGAATGAGAGGTTATGTTTCTTACATCTGGTTCACCAACTCCTATGACGGGTGAGTATATCTCACTATTAACCTAGGCAAAGCTACGATTTTTTTCCACATCCATATGTAAGTGAGATTTTATTATTTCCAGCAATATTGCAAAACATTCAAGATAAATATTGCTCCCAAACATAACAATAGTTTTCAGACACAATTTACAACGTCCTAGGTACACATCAAAGACAAGAAAATTTTAAATTTTCACAAGTAAGTGTGCACAAATGTGTGTGTACACTTTTTCATATAAAAAATTTTCACTCTTTTGTTCTTTGTAAAAGTGAAGAATCAACAGGTTTTAGAAGCTGCATTCTGTTATCCAGACTCTGTCTTGGCCATGTGACCTATCAATGACCTTTATCATGACATTGAAGGACTATCCTCTGCAGGGGTGAAAGGCGATTCAATAGTTCCTCTGCTGCAGACATGTATAAAACAGACACTAAACATATACAGGAGGTTTATTTTGGTTCCAGTTAAGCTGACACCATCAAACTCTTACAGCTTAGAACTTGCAGACATGGTCTCACTATCAGTTCTGTGCTGCAATTCCTAAAGAAGAGCCACTTAAATCCAACATTGGGCTTTTGCTGGGACAACAGTTAAATTTCTCACACTTTAATCATACTGCCATTCACATCACTATTTTTCTGCTGTCCTTCAATTCCACTAAGCAAGATTGAAAGATTTTTCAAGAGTCAGGGACAGTCAGGTAAGAAACTAGATTGATTAAATAGGTATTTTTTTAAAAGAATACCTACATACTTATCCTTTTAAAAATCAATTTTCCCTAAATATGCATTGGTGAGCATATGTACAGAAGAAGTCAAGAGAAAACACATCCAAGCAATGAATTTTTACTGTCTACTAAAAGTGTACATTTATTTTTACTTTTATATTTGTTGCAATTTTTATGTGAAATTTTAAACTCTAAACAACATCTCTGCTTCCCTAGAGTATACCACATTTCCTAATCCACAGGAGTAGAATGATATTTTGAAAGACTAAGAAATAGACAAAAATGAATAACTATAATAGACATAAAATAAAATTAATAATGCTAGTTAATATTTAGATATCATATTCTAATGTCCTACAGGAAAAGTAGCCCTTGAATTTTTATAAAGATTATCTGTTAGGCCTCAGAAAACCTTAAAAAAAACTCTCAAAGTACAGAAATTATTTAAGATTACTGTAATAATTAGAATTTAATAGAAAACTATGAAGTCTTAGATAGCACTTACAATTTTTTAAAAACATCTAACCTAAATAATACTAAGATCCGAGAGAATTTCAAACCTGCAGTTAGAGGTGGTTTCGGGACTGCTATAAAAGCAACGTGTTCCACAGGAGTACGTACCCATTCCACCAAAACTATAGCAAGAATGGAAATTTAGAGATGTCAATGCTTAAATTTAAAATTAAATTTAAAAATGAGGAAACTTAAATACGTGGAGTTTTAGAAAGCAGAGAATTAGAAAATAAACATAAAATTTAAAAATTAACATAGCAAAATTAATAAATCACCTAAAAAATGTTACAAAAGCACTATGGAAATCCAAGGTATAATGGATATTTGAAACTTTAAATAGTAACATACTATCTATACTATTGTATGATAAAGTTTACATATTACACACAATAAGAGATTAATGATAAATTAGGAAAATTAAAAGAATGTATTATACATTATGTGAAAATGCTGCCTCTCAAAATATATCTTAGTATGGTAGAATTTAGTAACCCTAGCATATAATTTTTTCTTTTCCTTACAAGTACAAGACATTCACTTTTTTGCTTACAGGGAAACACACTGATTGCAGCCTCTCTTTGGGATAGGTGAATTGACAGCATCACTACTCTTGCCCCTTGGGACCATTAAGCAAAATAAAGGTTGCTTGAATGCCAGTGCTACAGCACTTGGACAATCAACCTGATAAGTGAGGTGACTACTAAGTGACTAATGGGCAGGTAGCAATGTCCAGGGTGGAAATGGTGGATAAAGGGATGGCTGGTGGCCTAGGCCATATGGAAAGGGAGTTTTCATCCTACTCCACAGAATATAAAAGCTATGAACTGCTTATTTCTGAGTTTTCCCTTTGGTATTTTTGGAGCACAATGGCCCACAGGTAACTAGAACTGTAGAAAGTGAAACTATGGATAAGTGTGGGCTACTGTGTAGCTGCTCTGGTGGGCATACCAAGGCTGTACCATCATAACCCTTGGACTTCTCAATATGGCAAAATGACTTACTGCCAAAAATTACTCTGGAGATGTGATCTAGGATTATCCACATGGGCTCTCTGTAATCAAAAGCTTGCAAATAAGAGGGAGGTAGTGAAGATCAAGATGGATAGAAAATATAAAGTCTGAAGTAGACATCAGAGAAGACAGGAAATGTTTCCCTTCTGATTTGAAAATGAACGAAGGTCCTATGAGTCAAAGAAGAGGGCAACCTTCTGCAGTTGGAAATGTGAGGAAACGGCTCTCCCCTCAGGCTTCCAAAAGGGAGTCATATGGACACATTTTAGAATTCTGATATAAACATATGCATATATAAACATACATATAGTAAATTTTATATCATATGTAATAAGATGTAATACAGTATATGATTTATAATATATTGTGTTTCTACCTACATAATATAATTTTTATACAATAAAACTGTGTTCCTTTAAACTATTAAATTTCTGGTATTTTGTTATATTGGCAATAGGAAACTAATGGAGTTAAAAAAGGAAAGAAAAATGATATGAATCTAAAAAAAGACTAAAAAGGAAACAAAATGTATGACTGTGTTAAAATTAATAGATTACCAAACACAACTCAATTCTAGTAATTTTAAAAGTTTTAAACAAAAATTTCCTAAAATGATTTAAAAATCTGGATGGTAATGCACACAAAAATACTGCTACATCTAGACTTAAATATTATAAAATCATTGTAGAAAATTTCAAAATTAAAAAAATTAATAGAAATCACTCTGCTATATATTAACACTTTAAGTCTCATAACAATCTCATGAAAAAAGTAACCTTATTATCTCCACTTTAAGGATGAAGAAACAGAAGTCAAGAATTAGGTTCAAAATTACATGGCTAGTAAGTTTCAAAGCAAGTATCAAAACACAGGGTGACTGGTTTCAGTGCTTATGCTACACAATGTTTACACCAGAAATACAAAAATGAAGATTCAATGATCTATATCAGGAGGTCATTGAATTAAACAATAATTCAAAAAATGGAACACCTTCATTTTATAATATTTCAAATGTGTACGTGAAATGCAATATCCCTGTCTAACATATTGGCATTAGCTAGAAAACAAAGCATGCGACAACTAAGACTTGTTCAAAACACTCCCATCATTTTACTTGCCTTTTAAACATTGAGCTTATTCATATTAAAACCATGAAGAAAATGTGGATGTTTAAAGGATATGGCGGCATGAGCCTGTACAAATGTTCAAGGGTGTCCTAGAATACATAGTAAGATACTATCTCCAAAAAAACCCCCAAAAAACCCACAAACAAACAACAAACAGAAAAAGAAAAAATACGATTGCATATTATCACTATTGTTCAAGATCATTCTAAAAGTTTTGGAGAAAGCAAAAAAGAAAAAGCAAGACATAAATATTACAAAGGCAAACATAAAAATCGTTATTGTTAAGAGTCACATAATTATTTGAGAAATTCAAATTAAATGACTAAAAATGGTTAGATATAATAAGAAAGACAAGTAATGTGGTCAATTACCCAAAAAATTGATGTTTTCAGTGTATTGCAATAAAAGTTTAGTAAATGCAACAGCAAAATTATTTCATCCACAAAACAATGAAAATATGCAATACCTATAAATGATTGTATTATTCCACACTGTAATGGTCCAAATTTATTTGGACATCAATAAATATTTGAAAAATAATATAAGAAGTACCTCAATAATCATTTTTATGCATTATAAGCATATTAAATCTAAGACAATAATTATTCCACCAAATAGTTTATAAATCCAATGATTTTTTCATATGACAATGTACAACTTTTTGAATGCTTTTTTTCTGATGTGTGTGTATGCAAGCATTTAAAATTAAAAATATTGACTAGGAATCATTACCACTATTACTAGTTGCAGATGAAGAAACTGAGGTTAATTAGATAACAGGATTAAATGTCATATTACTGATGAATTAAATAAATACTAAGCAGTCCAATCTCAAATCTCCTACCTCAATACTTTGTAACATATCTCAAAATCCCAATAAAATTTTGGGTAACTTTTATCAGATGACTTTAAAATTTACGTGTAGGTACAAACTTTTGAGAGTAAACAAATTTAATCTTTAAAACTATAGTTTTTTAAAATGTTAAAATATATTACAAAATTACAATGATCAGTAGTATGATACCAGTGTAAAAAAGAGAAAATTTATCCTCAAAAGTAAACATTAACCAAAGCTAGTATATGACAAAGATGATCTGTAAAAGATTATGAATTTATGCCATATTTGCTAAATAATCCTAAAGGAACTAATTATTTTTTAAAATCACAAATAGATCCCCAGCAATATATCATGAATAATGTTTAATTTAAATTACTTAAATAAGTAAGTATAATGTGAATCTACAAAAAAACCAAAAAAAATGGGAAAATATGCCATTTTAGAAAAGAAAGGTGTTTATACAAATGAAAGGAAAAGCCATAAAAGAAAAATGAATTCCAATGGATAAAATTTAAAGTTTTATATGTAAATCAAACCAGAAGCACAAATGTAAGCCACAAAGTTGGAAGGTATTTTTAATATACTTGGTCAAAGGTGATTGTCATATGGTTCTTAGTAATATAAAGCAATACTGACCAAAATCAAATCACAAAACAGGCTATTAAAAAACAAATATTTATTAAACACTTGTGATATTATTCAGTCTCACTTTTAGTTGGTGAAAGCTAAGTTAAACATACAGCATTCTCCTACCCTCTCTCAAAAGTGTTTAAATGGGTAATGATGTATCTGTAGGCCTCATTGATGTTCCTCTATAAAAATATTTCTTCTTGAGAGACTTCTAATCAAAAACACCTAAAGCACTGATAAATATCATTCTATTTCTGCTTTTGTGAACTTAGCAGTTTTAAAGTACACATGTAATTCAAAGTAAGATCATGCATTTCTTGTCTTTCTATGTATAGTTTATATCACTTAGCATTCAGGCTCACCTATGCTTTTGCAAACAGCAGGATTTCTTTAGTTTTTTCCTGTTAAGGCCAAGTAGTATGCTACTGTATATGTATACCACATTTTCTTTATTCATTTTGAGTTGAATATGGTGTGTCATCAGGGCTCAATTGTACTCTTCTGTACTTAGCCAATTTTTCCAAGGCTATTTATTAAAGATACTGTCTTTTTCCTATTGTGTGCTGTTGGATCTTTGTCAAAAATCACCTGGCCGTAAATGTATGAGTTCATTTCTAGACTCTGCTTCATTTGTCTATATGTTTTGTATCAACCATAGCTTTGCAATGCATTTTGAAATTAGGGAGTATGATATCTTCAGCTTTGTTTTGCTCAAGACTGTCTTGGCTATTCATGGGCTTTTGTATTCTATTTGAAGTTTAGGATTGATTTTTCAATTTCTATCAAAAAATGACATTGGGATTTTCATAGGGTTTGCATTCAATTTGTTGATCACATTGTGTAGAATAGACATTATTTATTTATTTATTTATTACCAGGGATCAAACTCAGGACCTTGCACTTGCCTGGCAGGTGCTTACACCACTGAGCTATATCCCTGGCCCCCAGAACAGACATTTTCATACTACTTATTATTCCAAATCATGAACAGAAAATCTTTTCATTATTTGTGTGTTCTTCAATTTCTTTTGTCCAATATTTATGGTTGCCTGTGTACAGATATATTAGCTTCTAGATTAAATTTTTAATTTTTTTTATTTTAAAGAGAATAAAACAAAATAAAACAATAAAGCAAATCAAAACAGAACAATTCAAGCGATGTAGGACTTCAAAACAAGACAACAGGAAATCAACAATGGCTACCATAATGTCTCTCGTTTTGTTCAAAATAGCTTTCCATACCATCACACACAATAAAATCAAACAAAACAAAACACAACAAAACCAATCAAAGCTTTAACATGAGGAATACATCAAGAATTTGTGTGTCATCCTTAAGTAGGGGCTGTACCGATTTCTTTGTATTATTCCAATTTTTGTTGATGTGCTACCAAAGTGACATATGCGTGCTGTCAATTATTATTGATTTTTAAGAGTTCATTGTGTATTTTGGATACAAATTCTTTATTATATATACAACTTGTAAACATATTTTCCCTGTTCAACAGTTGCTTTTTTATTTTAAGATGGTATACCTTAAATTGGAAAAAGTTTAACTTTGATAAAATTTATTTATATATTTTCTATTCATAACTTAATGTCCTACATAAGGAAACATTGTTTATTATAGGATTATAAGGAATTTACTCCAAAGTTTCATTTAAAAAATATTGCAGTTTTCTGATATTTAGGTCTATGATATATTTGAAGTTAATATATTTGAAGTTAATTTGAAGTTATGTTTGGGAATTAAGTATATAATTTCATTTTTTGGCAGGTTACTTTCCAGTACTATTTGTTGAAAAGACTATCTTTTCTCAATGAAATGTTGTTATTGTTTTTCCTGTTTTCTTGCTTTCCTGGACTAAGTTTGTAAAGTCTGTATTTTTGTTAGGTCCTGGTGCTGAGTCTGCTCAGTAAGCCACTAAGGAATGTATAGGTTGATTTATATGTCTTGAATCAGTAAGTCTCTCAGATCTTACCAGGTAGCTCTCTGTGTTACCTTAAGTCAGGGGTTAACATTCCATAAAGTAGTGTAAAACTCTGTCTTTGCCATCATTTCCCATTTGTGGATTCCTGAAGTTCACCTGGAGGTGAAGGATTAGGTCATACATAGCTTTTGTTAGGATATACATAGCTCTTCTTGAGAGTCTTGATTTCTAGGGTATGTATCAGAGTTTTACAGTCATACATGAAAATATTTTCCCCAGTATTTTCCTTTAAGATTTTTGGCCAGCCTCTTGTTAGTATTTACAGCTATTTCCATTTCATGCTGCTTGGCTGTTAAATAATTATCGCTGATGACTTTCAACAAATGATCTGGAGATGGAGTCATTCTCGCATAGAAAGAACTGAGTTGGATTAAAATTGAGAGGTGAACTTTTCAGGAAGCTCTCAGATTGTGATATTTCTCTAAGATTGGCTCTTGAGCAGGGAAGATGTGGAGAACCTCCAAACCCAACAAATTGGATGCTTATTTTCTCAGCTCCATAGTTGTGAAGCTCCTGGCTTTTTAAATTACCAAGAATCTGAGGATAGACGATGAGAATAAGGTAAGTTAAAAATGCCATACACCTCAGAATTCTTACTGATATCCAGTCACTTTTTTCAAGTAAATTCTTCTTGGATTTTTTTTAATAAGACTGATTAATTTCCAATATCCTACAAAAGTTGCTTTTGTTATTTTTATCATTTTCCTCAGTGTTTTTGTAAAGAAGCAGATTTTTCATAGGTTCTTATTGCATTATCTCCAAAGTGTTTCACTTAATTAACTTTTAATATCAATTATTCTATTACTAAATTAAATTACTTAAGTGCTAAATTAATGATAGTGTTGAGAATGTGCTAAAAATTGTGTAGTTTACTACCGCTTAAATTCGTGAATATTATTAAAAGTTTAAGATGAAACCAAAATTTTCAATGTGGTACATAGATTTTTAGAATGCTTTCAAGGGGTAGATTAGGAAGACATATTTGAAGCCTACCTTAATAGGAAATTGGTTTGAAGGATTCATTTGAATAGGAGTGAGAAGACTGTAAGCCATTATCTAGACTCCACAGCAAAACACAAGGTTCTTTAAACTCTCTGTGAGGGATCACAATGCTGAAGCATCAATATGAGATATGAGAGAGCACAGAA
>RJWT010032459.1:0-14123 GCA_004365215.1 Cuniculus paca | reverse complement strand
CTCGCCCCGTCCCCGGGCCCCGGGAACCGTCCCCCCACTCCCCTCCGCACCTAGGGGCCAGGCGACTCCGCGGCTGTTGGGGCTGCCGGGCTCCTCTGACCATCCGGCTCCTGCTCCGCCGCGGGAGCTGCTCCGGCGGCCGCAGGGCTCGCTCGGGAAGCTGAGGCGGCGGAGGATGGAGTAGGCGGAGAGGCGGGAGGAGGGCCTCGCGCCTCTGTCAGGCTTGCCGCGGGGCCCGCCTCCTCCGCGACTCTCCTCGTCTCCCATTGGTGCAGCCGGAGCATGGCCGAGAGCTTGGCTGTCGATTGGGTGCGCGACCCGTCACATCCCGCGCTGCCCACTCCGAGGTTTGGTTGAGACTGCAGGTGGCGGCGGAGGTACCTCAGTGACGGCTCGCAGGGGCGGAGGAGACTTAAGCGCCACCGTGCGCCAGAAGATGGAAACTGCACCGCCGGCGCCAGACACCTGCCTGCAGGTTCTCTTGGCTCTGCGTCCCACATCCCAGACACCTGCTGGCGGCCTCTGCCTCACCTCCGCATCACTCCAGAACCAAAGCCAAGCCTGAAATTTCTTCGAATTCCTCAGGCAATAAGGAGACAACTCTCCCAAATGAGCTCTCTTTTGAACCACCTTGAATGCGATCCCTGATCTACATCTTGCTGAAATGGTCTCAGCATAATGCTACCCCTCATAGAGGAAATGGTCGGAAAATTTTAAGAATTCATCAAAACAAAGCATTGTTTGGCTGATCCGACCTCTGCCGGAAAGATCACAAGCTTGGATGCAGGCTTTTTAAAAAGCAACATTTTTTTTAATTACCATGGGGAAAAATCAACACTGCAAACAGAATGAATATCATAACTAAAAGTACGTTGCTTTTTTTTTTTGGTATGTTGCATTTTGAACGACATACACAGAATTGATTCCTGAGTGTGTGCTAACCATTCTGTTATACTGCAGATGACTGTGAGTTCTACACGAATCAATTTTAAAATACATTTCACTGCATTTTGGCAGACCTATGCATGAAAAACTACCAGCACATAAATACTAGTTACCTTTCCTCTTCTCTGATAAGAGCACTCTTGAAAATAAGACATAATGCATTAATACGAAATTTTGTCTTTAATGTGCCCTCTCTACATTTCTATTCCTGTATAGTTACCTCACTAAATACTAGTTACCTTTCCTCTTCTCTAATAAGAGCACCCTTGAAAATAAGGCATAGTGCCTTAATATAAAATTCTTTCTTTAAAGTAATAAGCCCTCTATACATCTCTATTCCTATATGCAGTTGTTTGGCAAATCCTTAGCATCTGCTTTGAGTTGGAAAGAGGCATGAACTATTCTCGTGAGCCGCTTCCATTTTATCAGAACACGTTTATGCATCAATAACGTGACAGCCGAGAGTAGTATACATCGACAACATGTAGAGGACAAATTCCTCCCTGATTTTCATAAATGACAAAATTCAAGATACTAGCCAGGCAAGGTGAATGTACCTGTTATACCAGCACTCTCGGAGGCTGAGACAAGAAGACTGAGTTCAAGCCCAATTTAGGCAAATCAGCAAGGTTATGTCTCAAAATAAAAAATAAAAAAGGAGCCAGGCACGGTGGTGCACGCCTGTAGTCCCAGCACTCAGGAGGCTGAGGCAGGAGAACTGCTGTATGAGACCAACCTGTGCTACAAAGTGAGTTCAAGGTCAGCCTGAACCATAAAGTGAAACACTGCCCCCCAAAAAAATCCACCAAAAATAAATAAAAAATAAATAAACGTTGGGGCTGTAAGCTCAGAGTGAAGGTCCTAGATTCAGTATGGGGGTGGATGGTGTTTAAAACACTACAGTTTTTCATAAAATCAAATATTTGTTGTGAAAGGCTGTCCCTTATTCTGAGATGGTTTTTTGTTTTGGAGACAGGGTCTCGCTATGCAGTTCAGGCTAAAGTTGAGCTCACTTTGTAGCCCAGGCTAGTCTTGAACTCACAACCCTCCTGCCTCAGCCTCCTGAGTGCTGGGAGTGGTTCTTTTGATGTTAAAAAGACTTTCATTTATAAAATACCGTAACAGTGATGGCAAACTATGGTGGAATTTTGTTGGTGGTGGTGGTGGTGTCAAGGACCAAATCCAGTGCCTCACACATGCTAGGTAAGCACTTTACCACTAAGCAACATATCTGCTGCCCTATCATGGAATTTTAAAAATGGCCCTGACTAGGAAAAAAAAATGGTATTGAACCTGTTTGCCCAAATGTTTTATGTAGTCCCAGTCACCAAACCACAAATCACCTCAACCCTGTTTCCACCATATAATTCATCCAGAAAATAAATTATTCCAGAATAACTTGTCAGACATAAGGGGGAAAAACTAAAACAAAAATAAGAGTTCTGATAAAAAGGAGCAAATCATTAGGGAAGTAATTTTGAAGTCACCCATTACATTTCAAGTACTGACTAAAAGTCTCTGCCCAATTTCCAGTGATTTCCATAATTAGTCAATCTCTCTGGTACATGGTAGACAACACTGTCACTCTGCCAATAGAACTGCAGGGATTGTTGTTTTGTGGTACTGGGGATTGAATCCAGGGCCTATGCACTAAACTACATCCACACTTTATATTTTGAGATAAGGTCTTGCTAAATTTCTAAACTGTCCAGGCTGGTCTCAAACTTACAATCCTCCTGCCTCAGTATCCCAGAATGCTGGGATCATAGGTATGAACTTGACTATTCATTCTTACACAGTATCTCCAAAAACTACCCTCAAGTCTTCGTGTTCTGTCCAAATTCTAGTAATGTTTTTGCACTCTTACTCTGCAAAACATATATAGCCTATCATCTCAGGCCACATTTCACTCTTCATCTCTTTAAGTCTTGCTCCAGTAACTCTCCTCCATCAAACATTTCCTTCTCCAAATCTGTTGTACTTATAAAAGCTGGTTCGCTTTGGACTACTCTCACTTCCCAAGCATACTGAATTTATGCAAAGTGTGAATCCTCAATAAATGGCACCATTGAGTAGGTACTGGGTACTTGGTGTGTTATTTCTAATGCTGAGTTCAACTCTATGTGGTATTCTCTTTAGACACAGAAATTTAAGATTCAGAGAATACAATTTGCTCAGGGTCACACAGTTATAAAAACCAATACTGCTTAAAACAGAAGGCTTAAGAGTTACTCTGGTGCTCAGCAGCACAAGCATCTACCTGGCAAGCATGAGGTCCTGAGTTCGATTCTCCGTACCAAAAAAAGTTACTCTGGTGTGCACGGTAGGGTTTCTCAGCTCTTTTATGCAACTGTGGACAAGTTACTTATCCTCTCTATGCCTATTTACTCATCTGGGGATAAGGAGAAAGAAAAAGGAAAAAGGCCATATAATCCGAGGCCCTGCAGAATAGGGCCTAGAAAGCATTCAGCTTCTTAATCAGGGAATCTTTTCTATACCTTTTTTTTTTTTAAAACAAGTCTTGCTAGGTTGCTGGCCCAAATTTGTGATTCTTCTATCTCAATCTCCCAAAGCACTGGAATGACAGGCATGAGCAGACATACCTGGCTCCGTGCTTTCTTTTTATGGGGGTGGGGCATCCTAGGGAGCAAACCCAAGGGTACTTTACCATGGAGCTACATCCTCAGCCTTTAAAAAAAAAAGTGGTTTTTTGTTTGTTTGTTTGTTTTTTAACTTTACACTAGAGTCTTGCTAAATTGCCCAAGCTGGTCTGGAACTTGAGGTCCTTCTGCCTCAGTTTCCCAAGGTACTGGGGACTACAGGCATGCACTATGATACCCAGCTCCCACTGTTATTTACGCATAAAATCAAAGTACTGAGGACCACAGTGGGTGCCCAGGGAGTGAGTAGAACACATACTAGGTGATGATTTTTCTTGTTGTTGACATACACCATAGAATCTATAAATTTCATACATTTCTGAAGAAAACATGTAAATAATCTAAGCCAGATTAAGTTTCCTGTCAGGAGGGAAAGAAAGGCACATATTCATCAAGTGATTAACATGGAAATAGAAAACAAACAGGGAATCTAATGTGTTGTCATCATATTAGGGGACTCCTCAAATGTTTCTTTTTGGTTCTTTTTATTACTATATGATTCATCAGCATTACTATGCACTGTACATACACAATTGAATGACTTGTGATGATCTCACAAAGCAAGGTTCTGGGCACTGGGCCCAGGTCAATAGCTATTGCTTTTACACTAGAACACTCGGCCCAGAGTCAAATGCAGAACAAAAATAGAATTTCACTTTTATCAGTCAAGCAACCACATGAAGGAATAAGCATTTTTTAATCTTTGTTATACAAAATGCTAACTTCTTGTCAGGACATACTACAGACTATGCATTAGATAAAATTATTTTTGACAAACTTCCTATAATTTTTTTATTAATTTACAGAGGGAATATAGCACCTTTCATCCAAAGAACTGAAGGTGCTTTACAAACATTAGCATTTAAAAAACAATTACATTTAAAAATCTGGATTCTTGCTGTTAAATCTCTTGACAATTTTCTGGAAGCTGACGGAAAGCAAATCTATTTCCAACAATGACAGAGGCTCAGAAAGAGTCCTGATTTGCTTTCACAATATAGGCATTTTCCAAAACCTGGTGCTGGGTTTACAAAACAAAACACACACACACACACATCTCAATGCAATAAACAATATTTTGAACCTTACTTCAAAATAAAAACTCAAGGTTTAAGACGTCAAAATCTTCCAACAGTTCTAGACATCCAGACGGAATAGGAGCTGGTTGGCGCAGGTTGCATATTAGATGCACTCTTGATCCAGGCTTGGCAGGATCACACCCAATGACCACATTTAGAGGAGTGAGGTTTGTCAAGGCGATATAGTAACCTACAAAAGCTAGCCAAGAGCAATTAAGCCAAGTAAGTTAAGGGAGGAAATGGCAATTCAAAGTAGACAGTCCTCACTAGAGCCTAAGATATTTATTAGAAACCAAGTATATCATAGGCAAATAAAAATAGTTCTTACCCCTATTAATACAACATAAGGGAATTTACATTCAGCCTAGATACAGGGAGTAACAGATCCTCCTGCCTACAAATCTATGACTTGCAAGTATGTCCCACCACATGATTACTCTATATAATACATAGCCCTTATTTGTTAGAGGGATCCAAATATTCCTTTTAGGCTTACAAAGTCCAATACATTCTCTCTCTCTTCCCTTTACATGTCTAATAGTAAAAACTATTTTCTTTCCATGCAAAAAGCCATTATTCAGTTGGAGAGAAATCAAGCAAAACAGAGATGACAGTTAAGGAATGGACAGAATATTATTGGCACATGCCCACTTAGTGACTAACAAATGCAGTCTGCTATGACTTAAAAAAAAAAAAAGATCACATTATAGGGAGAATGAAAACACTACATTAACCTAAGCAAAGGAGTATCAAATGGAAAGAGGCCTGAGGGTTACTGGTTTATTGGTACAACCCAAAAATAGTGAAGGGCAAGCACTTAAATACAATTTATGGTAACAGAAAAACAAATACTGCAGATAGCTGTTCCAAGACCACACCAAGTTGTCTGCATCATTAGTTTCCAGTGTTTCACACAATTAGTAAGATACATAGCTACATATCCCTGTGAGATAAAAATACCTTTCCACCTGAATTACCCTGGGGTCAGGGCAGCAACACAGAGCTACAGAACCAACGTTAGTTCAAGTGTGTGCAGCGAATATCTCAGCTGCTTCTTTCACATAGCTGTACAATTAAAAGCTGTAGAAGAAGCTGAGTGATTGGGGAAAAATAAAATCAAAACAGTATTGTGCTCATTCAGTAAAAGAAAACCCTGATGAAAAATTATGTGCCAAGAAGCTTAGACTATAAAGATTTTTATTGCATTTTTAGGTAACCTGGAAGTTTTTATCCTGAAGGGGAAAAGTTGGTTTTCAAAACTACCTGAAGAAATGCTAAAGTGCTTTATTAACTGGCTGGCTTCACATGGATTTCCTGGGGTGACAAAAATTAATTATATCAGTAAAGGGATACCAACTATTTCACAAAATGATACATTCCAACATCATTTATGACCACAGTCATAAGAGACACTGGAACACTTGTCCTTATTAAGTGGACAATTGCATATCAAGAACTGATCATCATAACCCTTTGGATATTCGAATTACACAAAACCAAAATAGGGTATCACAGACTTTTACAAAAAAAGAAGTCTGTTTCTTTCTATGCTTTAAATAATCTGCTTCAGATTACAGTTCACAAATACGAGTCCTGGCTTTTTAACCTTTCCAGTTGCAGCTAAAAAACGAACACTTTCTAAAAGTTAAGGTCAAGTGTTACAGCAAGAAAAGAATGACTCCTATGGAAAAGTACATATACTTTTACTTAATGATATTCATGATAGATTGTAAACTGGATCAATCACATTCTACTCAACTGGTATCAAATGAACACATTAGCATTATAAGTATTAAATGTTTTTTCTATTACTACAGAGGATATAAACCAAAACATTAATATGGCAGTTATGTTCTTTAGGCACAGTTTAGTTTTTTTAAAAAATAAATACTATTGGATTTCAATTGAAGTTTTAAACTCAATAACTGGAAAAACAATAAATTCAACAACAAAAAGGTCAAGAACTCTGATTAGGAAAAAAAAAGAAAAAAGAGTAACTTTAAGATAACAATGTAAGCTGTTTAAAAGTTCTAACACTTAACCTATCTGGGCTTTAAGATTATTTTATTAAAAAATACAAGGAATCTGAAAAAAGATCAATACAATTTTCATAATGTACAAAGTCATAAGCTGTAGCAGTTTTTAACTAAATTTAAAAACACAACAAGGAGGGCAGCCCTTTAGACCAATTTATTTTATATCCTTTTAAAATATCATCCAACAAAGGACAATGAAGTTTACAGCTGGGACAGGTATACATAACTCGAGGCATCTCTAGTCCATCGTGCCCAATGAATAACAACTTTGCTGCTGAAATTTCTTAAAACTTACTAAACTAAAACAAAAGGCTGAATGATACAAAAGGAAGAGTATTTCGGTGTAATTGTCAATTGGCTTTTTTTAAAAAAGGAAACACATTCTGTTTCCCCAGACTGGTAAATAAGCAAGAGCTACATGCAGCAGTGTGAGTATTAAGACATTTCTCAAGTCTTCTTGAATGAGTCCAAGGTGGGGATGGGATGGGGGAGGAAACTGATAGAAAAACATTGCTATAGACACCATGACAAATAATAAATTTAGATAATTTAAAATTTAAAAAAAAAAGGCAAGAGGCAGCATTTCAGCAGCAAAGTGCTCAATAAAAAGTATATCATAGAGGGTACAAGAAAGTTGGGATAAGAAGAGGGCAGAAAAATGGGTCAGCAGGATGGGCGAAGGCCTCAAAGGAAATACGGCGTCGTTGTTCTGGGAGGAATAACACGTTCTGAATCTGGAACTGCCCGGAATAACTTTGGTTCTCTTGTATTCACATCTTTGAAGACCATGATGGAAGCAATATTTCCACAACGATAGCAGTAGTTAGGAGCAGACCACACTGTGACCAGCTTCTCGTCAAACATAAACTTATAGCCTTCATGCACAAGCTGATGTGCTCTGCAGATGAGTTTTAAATTGTTGATATGAACGAACTGCAATTTAGAAAGGCTTTGTAAGTATGCAGCAGATTTTTAAATAACCCACATATATAAAAGAAACCATATAAATAAAGTACCAAATCCTGTTATTACTAGATTTCTCATGATTATAGAACCTATTCTATAATTATCCCCAAAAATTTCAGTAAGTCTGGCATACAGACTCGCTTTGGGCCAAGTCAATTATAGAGCTACAGAAACTGTATGTGGTGGCGCACGGCTGTGATCCCAGCACTTGGGAGGTCAAACAGGAGATCACTGTGAGTTCAAGGCCAGCCTGGACTATGTAGTGAGACCCTGTCTCAAAAAACCAAAACTAAACTAAACTGAAAGAGAGAGGATAACAGTAAGGGTAGGGGAAGGAGAAAGGAAAGAAAGTTACAGACAGAGATGGCTTTTAGAAGAAAACCATCCTAAAAGTACTATCAGATATTAAACACTTTTATTTGTTTTTTATGAATTAATAAAGATATTGCTATCAATATCATTTATTGAGGATTTAATATGTGCAGGTCTTACAAAAATTCTGAAAGACACTTACTGTCCTTTTTTATAACTTAAAGACGGCTCTGACTGAATAAGTAAGTTGCCAGAGTTACACCAAGGGGACTAGAGTCTAGTTGTCTGATCTCATTATGCTGCAGCATTTCCCAATATAATGTCATCCCTGTGTACCTGTACACTGGTTGGTTTTGTTTTCTGTTTCATGGCATTGAAGATCAAACCCAGGGCCTTGTGCATGCTAGGCAGGTGCTTCACCACTGAACTATCACTCCAGCTCTGTGCGTAGGTTTAATTCAACATAGTTGAACTTTAAAAGTTGCCTAATCTAGCCTACTGTGGTACTACACACCTGTAATTATCAACTACTTGAGACTGAGGCAGGAGGATCACAAGTTTTGAGGCCAACCTGGGAAACTTAGTGAGACCTTGTCTCAAAATAAAATTTTATTTTTTGAGGTAATAAGAATTGAACCCAGGGCCTTTGTACTCAGCTATATCCCCAATCCATTTCTGAATTTGTTTGAAACAGGATCTGGCGAAATGGCTAAGTTGCCCAGCCTAGGTTTGAACTTGTGATTCTCTGCCTCAGCCTCCTAGAGTGCTGGGATTATAGCCATGTGCCACTACACCTGGATTTTACCTTTTTTTTTTTTTCTTTTGCAAATGATTGAATCCAGGGCCTCACGTGTGTCCTATCACTGAACTATACCCCCAGTCCACTATCTTGTTATTTACCTGTTATGTTATTCAAATAATCAAGTGGATATTAGAATATGGACTTTTACTATGTGATCTTATTTAACCATTAAGAAAGGACATAAATAAACTGAACTAGAAATTTGAAATCCGTAGCCTCCATGGTATAAGGAAACTACACTAGAAGTTTGTTACATGGGGCCACCAATGTAAGTCTGTTGCCAACCAACAAACTACCTTCCCCAAAATGTCAGTTTACCTCATTTGTGACCTTTGCTCCAAAAAGCCAACCTGCTCCTCGAGGACTGATTGCCCAAGTATCCACATCTTCAGGATCTGACCAAACCAGGTCACAAAATGCTCCTTTATGAGGAATTTCTTGGTTCCGTTCAATGGTTCGAATTTGATCCAGTGTTTTGATATCAGGAGATAAACCACCATGAACACACAAAATCTGCTCATCTATTAACTAGCAAAAAAAGGATAATAAAAATTGAATGTATAATAACAAACTCAGCCATTTCTAAATTCATTAATGAATGCTAAAGATAGCAATATAATTGAGATGATGATTACATAAAAGTATGCAGTGTGTTATAGGCAGGAAAATATTTAAAAGCTTTTATTTCTGCTTTTGTTTTTGTTTTTGTTACCAGGAATTGAACTCAGGACCTTGCACTTGCCAGGCAGGTGCTATGCCACTAAGCTATATTCCCAGTCCCCTAAAAAGTTGAAGAAGGTTCATATAAACTTACAGCTGCTACAGTGAGCATGTCAAAAACTTTGGTACAGTATCTCCAAGCATTAGCATTTCCATATTTGGTTTGGCACTCATCTGTGAAAGAAATGGAAGTGTTCTCATTAATGAAATTCTGAATTTGCCAACCAAAACAAATAAAGCCAATATGAAAATAGCTTTCAATCCAACAGAAATTCAGCGTAAGCTAGAACAGAAAATTATGACACATATTTAGGCCTAACAGGCCCTTCATATAAAGCCAAAAGAAGTTCAGTGTCTAAATATATCCCTTTTCACTGCAAGAAAGGCCCTAAAAAATACCTGAAATTATCTGCCAAAATACACTTATCGGAAAGAGTTAACTATTAATTTCACATAAAGCAAAGCAAGAGCATTTCTTTCTTTCTTTCTTTCTCTCTTTCTTTCTTTCTTTTCTTTTCTTTCTTTTCTTTCTTTTCTTTCTTTTCTTTCTTTTCTTTCTTTCCTTTCTTTCCTTTCTTTCCTTTCTTTCCTTTCTTTCCTTTCTTTCCTTTCTTTCCTTTCTTTCCTTTCTTTCCTTTCTTTCCTTTCTTTCCTTTCTTTCCTTTCTTTTCTTTCTTTCTTTCTTTCTTTCTTTCTTTCTTTCTTTCTTTATTGTAGCAATGGGGATTGAACTCATAACCTTGCGCTTGCCAGGCAGGTGCTTAGGCCGCTGAGCTACATACCCAGCCCTTGTCATTTTGAGACAGGGTCTCACTATGCCATTCCGGTTGGCCTTGAGCTCACTTTGTAGCCCAGGCTGGTCTGCAACTCGCAAGGATCCTCCTGTCTCAGCCTCCGGAGTGCTGGGATTACAGGTATGAGCTACCATGCCCAGCTAAAGCAAGAGCTTTTAGTAGTTAATGTTAATACTAGTTCATTTTACCAAACAGATTAATTTACTTATTTGGCGGGGTGAGGGGGGGTGGATACCGGGAATTGAACTCAGGGCCTTGCACTTGCCAGTCAGGTGCTGTGTGGCTGAGCTGCACCCCTGGTCCTCATTTACTTATTAATGTGACTGCCATATTCCAACAGAATAATAAAATCAAACATTATAGGACCCTTAATAACAGGAGAATGAGCAATTTCTATCTCAACATTTCTCAGTCCTAAGTTATGTACTCTGAGATTTTCTGAAATTGTATCACTAAATACTATATATATGTGTGTGTGTATAGAAAATAATACATATATGCACATATATGTATTTGAGTATCACTAATTTAACATCTGAAATCTGAGATGCTTCAAATCATGTTTGACCATTGAGATGATGTCCCAAGTGGAAAATTCCACACCTGACCTCATGTGACAGGTCTCAATCAAAATGCATACACTAGGGATTTAGCTCAGTGGTGCAAGCACCTGCCTGACAACAAGCGTGAGGTCATGAGTTTGACCCCCGGTACCAAAAAAAAAAAAAAAAGTTTACAAGGCTAAAGCAGGAGGATCGTAAGTTTAAGGATATATGGGCTACTAAGCTAGTCTATGCTACATAGCAAGACTCTCTTAAAAATCAAAATGACAAATGAAATGCTTGGGACCAGAAGTATTTGGATTTTGGAATGTTTCCATAGATTTACTGGTTGAGCATGCTTAAACTTAAAATCTGAAATCCAGAACACTTCCAAATCTGAAACTTCTGAGTGTCAAAAATGCTCCAAAATCTAAAACTTCACCAAGGATAGAACTCTCGACCCTGTTCTTGCCAGGCAGGTGCTTAGGCCACTGAGCTAAATCCCTGGCCCCAAAATCCAAAACTTTGGGAGTGTCATGATGGCACTCAAGTCTCAGATTTTGGAGCTCATGATTTTGAATATCAGATTTTCAGGTAAGGGCTGCTTGACCTCTACTGTATAAAACTACCTTAGGCTAGGTACACCAAGCATATATGAAACATCAATGAACTCTGTGTTTAGACTTGGATCTCATCCCCAAAATGTATAAATATTCCAAAATTGAAAAAAATTCAAAGTCCAAAATACTTCTTGGTCTCAAGTATTTTGGGTAAGGGATAGTTGACCTGAAAAATATTATATTACGTATGAGTTTTATGTGTTACAATATTAGTCTTATAAAAAAATTACATTTTATATAACATTATATTACAGATATAATAGTCATATACGGTAATACACTGCCAATACCTCAATCAATAAGACTATATACATAACAGAGGTCCTATAATATTATATGACCAAGGGCCGGAGATTTAGCTCAGTGGCTTAAGCACCTGCCTGGCAAGCATGAGGTCATGAGTTCGATCCCCAGTACCAAAAAAAAAACAAAGGTTGCCGGGCATAGTGGCTCACGCCTGTAATCCCAGCACTTGGGAGGCTGAGACAGGCAGATCGTTGTGAGTTTGAGACCAGCCTGGGCTACAAAGTGAGCTCAAGGCCAGCCTGAACGGCATAGTGAGACCCTGGCTCAAAAACACCAGGGCCAGGGATCTAGCTCAGCGGCCTAAGTGCCTGCCTGGCAAGCACAAGGTCGTGAGTTCAATCCCCAGTGCCACAAAAAAAAAAAAGATTACATCATCATCTTAGTCCATAGCCATCTTAATTTGTGTAACTACTCTCTATGATGCGCATAAAACAAAATCATCTGATGATACATTTCTCAGAATTTATGGTGAGAACATACTAGTGTTACTTTACTGAGCAAATACAATATACTATTGAAAATATTGATTATTTTGTAACAGAACCAATAGCTTTTTGTGAATAAAAAATCAAAAGTAACCTGTAGCCTGGGCATTGTGGCATGCACCTATAACCCCAGCACTCTGGAAGACTGAGGCAGGAGGATCACTGCAAGTTCGAGGCCAGACTGGGCCACATAGTGAGTTTAAGGCCAGCCTGAACTAAATAGTGAGATCTGTCAATAAATAAATAATTAATTAATTACATTTGAAAAAAATAAAGCAACTTATAAACAATTCAAAAGGAACTAGGTTAAATCAATTCTGGTACATTTATACAGTGTAATGTAACACTACACAGCCACAAAAATAACATCCAGGGAAAAAATAAATAAATAAATAACATCGAGGGGCTGGGAATATACCTCAGCAGCATAGCACCTGCCTTGCCAACGCAAGGTCCTGAGTTTGATTCCCGGTACCAAAAATAACACAACATCTTAATACATCACATCCAGAAAGTGAAAAGACTGAACTCAACACATTTCATGTGGGTGTATGTATGTACACACACACACACACACACACACACACACACACACTAGACTGAAATAAGCACTCAAACTTAAAAGTGCGGTACATTCACCTTTGGTAGAGCCTATCGTCCCACCCCAAAAGATTCTGATTACTGGGTCAGAGGAAGGGCCCAGCAATATACATTTTGAACAAATGCATGGTGATACCAATTTTGCAAGCATAGGTTTACACTTTGTCACACTGATTTAGAAAGATACACACCAAAAAGTTGACAATGGTCTTCTCTCTATAGCAAGATTTTCAGCTGATGGAGGAAGTAGGCAAGTTAAAGAGTAGTCAAGTAAGGAAAAATAGTACGAGTATGACTTTGTGCATATTTTTTTCCAAAGGAAAAAATAAATAATATTCAGAATCAGAAACAGAAAATCTTAACCGAGTGTGGTAATGCACGCCTGTAATCCCAGAACTCTGGAGGCTGAGGCAGGAGGATCACCATGTATTCAAGCCCAGCCCCAGCTACACAATAAGTTCAAGGCCAGCCTGAACTACATAGCGAGACCCTGTCTCAAAAAAAAAAAAAAAAAAGAAAGAAAGAAAGCAAGCAAGCAATCTTACCATAAAATCCATACACCTGTGTTATTTGTCTACTTTCATGATTTCCTCGTAAAAGTGTAATACGGTCAGGCCATTTAGCCTTTAGTGCAAGAAGATACGTAAAGGTCTCCAAACTATAGTAACCTCTGTCTACAAAATCACCCTGTAAAGCAAAAGTTTACAGTTACAAATAATACAATAGGTACCATAATATTTTAAATTAATATTAAAGTAGATAATCTCAGAGACATAGCCAAATAGTAACAATGTAGACTCATGCATTAAAGTACTGTATGTATAAACTGAATTTTAATAAAAATTCAAATGGAATTGGATGTGGTGGTGTATACCTATAATTCCATCACTCCAGAATGCTGAGGTAGGAGACTTTGGAGTTTAAGCCTAGCCTGGGCAATATAATGATACTCTCTCTTTAAAAAAAAAAAAAAAAAAAAAAAAGCTAATTCTAGTCAACTGCCCCTCAGACAAAGGCCTTCTATCCAGAACATATAAAGAATTAAAAAATATCAGGCCCTCGAAATTCAAAGACCCAATCCAAAAATGGGCATCTGAGATGAAAACATACTTCTCAGCTGAACAAATACGAATGGCAAATAAATACATGAAAAAATGTTCAGCATCATTGGTCATTAGAGAAATGCAAATTAAAACAACTCTGAGATTTCATCTCACTCCAGAAAGAATGGCCAAAATCAAGAAAACCACCAACAA
>RJWT010032458.1:0-14115 GCA_004365215.1 Cuniculus paca | reverse complement strand
AGTAACCCCAAAGCACATCAGTTGATAAAAGGATGAAGAAGATGTGGGCTTTTTTTTTGCAGTGGGGTAATAATCTGTTATAGACAAGGACAAACTTGAGACATCTCTAGGTAACTGTGTGCACCTTGCCACCATATTGTTGAGTGAAATAAATTGAACACACATGTGTAAATATCACATTGTTTCTCTGGTATGAGAAAACAAAAGTTTAAATAAGGGCCAAAAGATACAATAGATATTGTGAAATAGATAGGAAATGGCCAAATGGAAAGGAGAAATACCGAGGGAAAAGGAAATGGAAGGAAGGGGAAAAGAGAGAAAATCAAGAAAGAATGCAAACAAAGCTTTTGTAAATAAGGAGGGGTAGATGCATTGAAGGAGGGGAGGGCAATGGGAAAAAAGAATCAAGGTATATCATGAACATGAACAAATTCTCTATGATGAGTGTATATCTAAAATATACAATAAAATCAATTTATTAAAAAAATCTAAAAGTATTATAATGTTGTGTAAGAATAAATAGTAATTTTTTGCATTTTCCTTTCACTTCCCCTTCTCTATTAAAAACGCTGAAATCCTCTAGTGCTAAGAAGTAAAAAAACAAAACAGCAGTTCTATCAGAGTACTGACCGTCACTTTACTGAAGTCGTTTTTTATTTTAAGAATATTAGGATTTTCTACATATAAAAGCATCACATTAGTGGGGAAAAAAGTCATTATGTTATTGTCTAGTTAAAATACTTTTCATTTCTTTTTCTTACTTTCTTGCCTTCTTTAGAACTTCCAGTACTTTGTTGAATGAAAGTGACAAAAGATGCTTCACACCAAGCTGAAGACACCACTCACCCCTGAATTCTATAAAGTACAGGACAACACATATGATAACCAAGAGACTGACCTGTCTGAAGAAGTGATGAACATACAGGAGGAGAATTTCTTTTCAGGACTGAAGTATTACCTCACCAGGAAGAAGAGAAACATGGAAAAGCAGGGAAACAGAACGACCCCCCCCAAAGTTTTCCACTTCTACTAAGGCAGATCAAAGGGCACAGATGGAGAGAAAAGCAAATACCCATAGCAGAACTCTACAAAAAGGTTAAAGAAGAGGTAAAGACAGCACACAAGTTCAAAGAGGAAATGAATTAAAAGTGTCAGAAATTGAGGTTAATTATTAAATACTCAGAGAAATCACACACAAAGAGAATAAGAAAAGACTATTCAACAGTTACTAGATGACTAAAATAACTAACTGCAGGGCAATTAAAGTTAGAGGAAACCTAGAAGATAACATACATGGAATTGTTAATATGTTTACTGAAATAGAAAAATTATCTGAGTATGAGAATATGTCAATTTACAAGCAAAGAAGAGTTTCAGAACGTCAAACAATTGTGATTAAAAAAAGAAATTCACTAATACATATCCTGATAAAGTTGCCAGATATACAATGAAAAGAGAGAATTTTAAAAACAGTGTGAGAAAGCAAAAGTTATACATAATGCTAATTCTATTGGAACTGTATCAAACTTCTCAACATAACCCTTAAATGCTGAAAGAACTTGAATTAAAGTATTTGAAGCCATAAAAACAAACAAATTCCAACCCAGATTAACATACCCAGCAAAGTATTTCTTCAAAATAGATTTGGATATAAGCACATTTCATGATAAATATCAGCTCAAAAGATATGTACTATAAAAACAGCACTCTGGAAAATATTTAAGAATGTCATAATCAGAAATTATGGGGGATGGGAAAGGAGTCACCAACAAAGAAAGAGTGCAAAGATAGCAAATAATCAACACACTTCAATAATATCTCTCAATCTTAATAACTACAGTTCTCTAATTAAAAAAGCACAGATTACCAGACTGCATTGAAAACAGAATCCAACAGTCAGTTGCAATCAAGAAACTCACCCAATACAAATAGATGTTCACAGACTAAAAATCAAAAGATGGAAAATAATATTTCATGCATCAGGATCCCAAAAACAAGCAGAGGTAGCAATTTTAACCTCAGACAAAGTGAACTTCAAACTAAAGCTGATTAGAAGAGAAAAAGAATGTCATTACATACTAGTTAAGGGAACAGTCCAACAAGAAGAGTTAACACTCATAAATAAGCACTGAATACTGGAGCATTTAATTTTCAAAAAGAAATACAGATGAACATAAAAGATCAAATAAATACTAACACAATTATATCAGGGAACCTCAAAGCCCCACTTGACAAGCACATAGACAAGCACATAAACAGACATCAATAAAGAAATGTAAGGGGTGAACTACACCATGGAACATATGAATTTAATAGCTATCTACAAAGTACTCCACTCTACAAGAAAGGAACATGCATTCTCTTCTGCAGCACACAATACTTCCTCCAAAATGGATATCCTACTTATCCACAAATCATGCTTAAATAAATATAAATCAGTTAAAAATCATCAGACCATGGTGCAATGAAATTAGAAATCAAAGAAAGAAAAAATCACAGATAATGTAGAATCACATGAAAAATTAATAATACTATTCTAAAAATCCAGTGAGTAACAGAAGAAATCAAGAAATATTTTTGAACTCTGGAAGTTAAGGACAATCCCTTTACAACTACCAGAACTTCTGGAACATGATGGAACTAGTACTGAGGAGGAGTCCATAGCAACCAGTGCTTACACTGGGAAACCAGAATGAGTTCAACTCAACAAATTTAGGAGAAACCTTCAGATAATTGAGAAACAACAACAATCCAGGTCCAAACCAAAATTAAGGAGGGAAATCAGGAAGATTAGAGCAGAAATTGATAAAATTGAAACAAAAAATGCAAAGAAACAATGAATTGAAGAACTGTTTCATTGAAAGAAGAAACAGCCTGCATGGTGGCACATGCCTATATTCCCAGCACTTGGGAGGCTCAGGCACGAGGATCATTGCAAGTTTGAGACCAGCCTGGGCTACAAAGTGAGCTCAAGGACAGACTGAACTGCATAGTGAGACCCTGTCTCAAAAAGACAAAGAAAGGAAGAAAGAAAGGAAGAAAGAAAGAAAGAAAGAAAGAAAGAAAGAAAGAAAGAAAGAAAGAAAAAGAAAAGTGATAAATGTTTAACCAAATTTACCAAGAAAAAAGGAGAAAAGAGAGCCAGGCATGGTGGTGTATGCCTATAATCCCAGAACTTGGGAGCCTGAGGTAGGAGGATTGCTTTAAGTTCGAGATCAGCCTGGGCTACAAAGTGAGCACATGGCCAGCCTGAACTGCCTAATGAGACCGTGTCTCAAAAAGACAAAGAAAAAAGGAGAAAACACAAACATCAATGCAATTAGGAATGAAAGAGATGAAAAACATAAAATCATAACAGTCATTATCAAAAGTCAGAAGATAGTGACTACTATGAGAAACTGTATTCCAAAAAATAAATAAATTTTGAAGAAATGGACAGATTCCTAAATGCATACAAATTACCAAAAACTAACCCAAGTGGATATAAAAATGAATAACATGCCAATGAAAAGCCAAGAAACTACAGCAATAGTAAAGTATCTATCAACTGAAAAAGAATCTCAGAATCTTTTGGATTCACTGCTGCAGTCTACAAAACTTTTAAGGACATTATATCACGTATATTCTTCAAAGAAATTGAAAAGGGTGGAGTACTTCCACACTCATTTATAGACTCAACATTACTCTACTTCCAAAACTAGATAAAGACCCACTTAAAAAGGAAAAACACAGGACAAACTACAGAACTCCTTATGAACATAGATACAAAAATCTTCAACAAAATATTAGCTGATGAAATTCAACACACCATCAAAAAGACCATACATCATGACCAAGTGGGTTTATTCTAAGGATGTAGGAATGGTACAACATATGTAAATCAATAAATGAAAAACATCACAGAACAAGGTCAAAGATCACATGGTCATATCTATAGATGCAGAAAGGGCTTTCAACAAAATCCAATACCCCTTCTTGATAAGGATATTGAAAAACTCATAGGTAGAGCAAAACTATACATCAATTTTATTAAAAGTACTTATGAGAAACCAACAGCCAGCATCATATTAAAAGGAGAAAATCTAAAAGCATTCGTTCCAAAATCAGGAATCATCACTTCTATTCAACATATCAAGTTTCCCTGAAAATAAGACCAAACTAGAAAATAATTATTCTTGAAAACTAAACATCAGTATTTCAGCCTCAATCACTTTGCTATACCTGTCATTACACAATAGGCACTGAGCAAGAGAATACTGAAGTATAAGCTTCTGCATGACACTGGTTGTTACCATGGTAATAGCCAGTGCTTAGTTTTTAGTTAGGTTTTATTTTCAGCAAAACATGATAGTAGTTGAAATAGTACACAAAACAGTCAGACAAGTGCAAACAATATTACATATAGGAAAGGAAAATCTCAGACTATCACTATTCGCAAATGACATGATACTCTACATAGAAGACTCAAAAAATCCCAAGGAAGCTCTTAGAATTAATAATCAACTTCAGTAAAGTAACTAGATGTGCAATAAACAAGCAAAAATCAAAAACTTTTTATACACCAATAATGACCTTAATGGCAAGGCAATTATGAGAACAATATCATTTATTGTAGCAATGAGAAAAGTAAAATATTGCCTCCTTGTGTGCCCACAGAGGCCCGGTCTGCTGGAGAGAAGCAGAAAGGAAACCTTGCAGCCTCTCTATGTGCCAGTGGAGACCCTGAAGGCCAGGAAGAAGCAGCAAGGAAGATGAACAACTTTCCTGTGTGCTGGCAGAGGCCCTGTTGCCTGGGGAGAACCAGCAAGGAAGCTGCCTCTGCCTCCCACTGCCCCCCCATAAGCAACCAGACATGACACAGGCTGAGATGACAATAACTGAAGTAGGAGGTAACCTGACATTTATGCTGTTTCATTGACTTTTCAGGCCTGGGGCCAGTAGTCTGGAAACTATTTAGAGGACAAAAATATGCAATATAGTAGCGATTGTGGATTTCCTACTGTCCTATCAATGTTTCCCTTCATTTCATTTTACTGTTCTGTTTTACTCCTTTTAAAATTAATTAATTAATTAATTTAAAAAGTGAAATATTTAGGAATGTATCTAATCAGGGGAATGAAAGAACTCCCCCAAAATACTACCATACTCTGGATAAAGGGATTGAAGAAGACACAGGAAAATGAAAAGATGTCCCCAGCTCCTGGATAGGCAGAACCAGGGTTATGAATTGTAACTACATGTCACCCAAATAGTTTTTCTCTCATATGTGGGGCTTTTTAGAGAAGGTTAGATTTAGGATGTGTGAATATAGATTAAAGTTGTAGTACTGGGATTGAGCATATGAATAATGAAAGTACCATCCTGGGTGTGGGTGTCACAAATCAATATGCCAGTGAAGGATACACAGAGAGAAGAGCCAGATACTTTTAATTAAACTTCCAATTCTACATTATAAGTGAAAAATATGAAAATTTACACCCAGGAGCAAAGTGTTGACCTGGTGTTATTTTACTTCAACATTTATAGAACCACTCATCTTTAATTTGGGGAGAAAAGTATTAATGACATTAGGAAAATATTAATTTCTTCCTTAATAATGTTCTTCAATAGAACACATATAAAGAACAGCATTGACCATAAAATTGGTAAAGCAAGGGAAAAGGCCTACTCTAAATAAATAGAAACATATTGTGAGAAGATTCCAATTTCTTTTAGAACGATAAAAAAGAAAGTATGCTAAATTTAATCAGTCTTTCCAATATACTCACTTTCAAACAATGTATTTTACCCAATTCAAAGATACATTCACTGTCAATTACCTATATTTAAATTTTAATTTAAATGTACAGAAAGTAAATACTTTCCAGGAAAAAAAAAGAGAATAAAACAATGTCACTAAAATGTTGTACTCCTGTTGCACTTCTACAATTCCAGCACTCAGAGACTGAAGCAGGAGGATTGCTATGAGTTTGAGAACAGCCTGGGCTTCAAAGTGTGCTCAAGGCCAACCTAAAAGGAATAGTGAGACCCTGTCTCAAAAAAACAAAAATAAATAAATAAATAAACTGCACCTTCCTGCCCTGTAATTACATGCATGGTGAGAGAGAGTATCTGCTCATAACTTTCTCCTGGTCAGGGGTTTTCTCAGAGCAACTGGAACATCTTCATTTTTTTCTTTTTAATTTTAAAGATAATAAAACAAAACAAGGTAAAACACAACAAAGCAGATCAGAACAGAACAATGCAAGCAATACAGGACTTCAAAACAAAATAATAGGAAATCAACAATGGTTTCCATAGTGACTCTTTTCTTTGAAATGGTTGTTCATACCCTAACACACCATAAATTCAAACAAAACAAAATAATATAAAACCAATCAAAACAAAAGAGTGAAGGCATTACAGGTCTTCAAACCACACAATAAGAAATCAATAGCTACCTTAATGTCCTTCGTTTTCTTCAAAAAAGCTATTCATACCTTCTTGTGTATTGCAATCAAATAGTAGAAAACAGACTTAATGCAATCAAATCAAAGAATAAAAGCATTATTGGACTTCAGAACCTGAAGATAAGAAATCAGCTATGGCTACCATAATGTCTCATTTTCTTCAAAGTAGCTGTTCATATCTTGATACTTGATAAAATCTGTTCTTATAAACTCTTCAGGAGTACTTCTAGCCATGTGTCAGAATATACATGTACATCTATTCTTTCTGTGCTAGAGGGAATAGCAGAAAAAAACACAAGAAAAACCAGAAACAGATAGATAAATAACAATAATAGAGACCCCAAAACAGTAACAAAATAGGCTTTCTATCCAAGGTGATAGGAAGATACCAAAGGTTGTTATTTTGTATAGTTGTCTTCAAGAGTTGCTCAGATTACCAGATATAGACATACAAAATTGGTGCAGTTCTATGAATGCCAAGAATTAATAAAATTAGTAGTATAATCATCTTTGCTATCTTAAATATACATGCATTACATATTTTTTAGATGTATTTTCTTTTCCCTTCCTTCTTTTCTCCTTTTCCCTCAGTTGTTTTTTCCTTTGATCAGTTTAGTACCCTTTCACTATATTTATTGGAAATTTTGTATCTTGTTGAGTCTGTCACTTTCTTACACTAGGGAGATGATATGGTGTTTGCACATGTGAGTTTGATTTATTTCACTTATGCGTATGGTCTCAGGTCACATCCATTTACCTATAAAAGCCTCAATGTGATCTTCTCTTATAGCTGAGTACTACTCCATTATATAAAAGTATCACATCTTTTTTATGCAATCCTCAGTTGGCAGACATTTGGGCTGTTTCCAAGATTTGTCTATTATAAATTGTGCTGCTATAAACATGGGTGCATGTATATCACTGTGGTATGATGATTTCAATTCTTCTGGAAATATTCCCAGAAGTGGAATAGCTGGGTCAAATGGATTTCCAGTCCTAGCTTTTTGAAGAACCTCCAGACTGATTTCCACAGTGGTTGGACCAGTCTAAACTGCCACCAACAGTGAAGAAGGGTTCCTTTTCCTCACAGTCTTTCCAGCATTTGTTATTGGTTGTTTTCTTGATCCTGGCCATTCTTTCTGGAGTGAGATGGAATCTCAGTGTTGTTTTAATTTACATTTCTCTAACAACCAATGATACTGAACATTTTTTCATGTATTTATTTGCCATTTGTATTTCTTCTGCTAAGAAGTGTGTTTTCATCTCAGATGCTCATTTTAGGTTGCATCTTTGAATTTCAAGGGCCTGATTTTTTTTAAGTCTTTATATTTTCTAGATGGAAGTCCTTTGTCTAAGGGACAATTGACTAAGATTTTTTCCCAATTTGTAGGTTTTCTTTTCACTTTGTTGGAGATTTCTTTTGACATGCAAGAACTTCTCAGTAAGACAAGATCTCAGTTGTTGATTTTGGGAAGCATTTCCAGTGAAGTATGATTTATGTTCCTGAATTCTCTGCCTACCTGTATGTCTTGAAGATTTCTACCTACTTTATTTTCTAGCAGACTTAGTGTTTCTGTTTTAATATTTAGATCTTTGATCCATTTTGACTTTAGTTTAGTGCATGGTGATACGCTTGGGTCTAGTTTTAGTTTTTGGCATATGGAAAGCCAGTTTTTCCAGCACCACTTATTAAAGAGGCTATCTTTCTTCCAGTGAACGTGTTTGACACCTTTGTCAAGGATAAGGTGGCTGAGCATGTTTGTAGTTGGGGTTGTATCTTCTAATCTATTCCATTGATCCCCAGGTCCATTTTGATTCCAGTACCATGCTGACTTTATTACAGTAGCTTTGTAGTATCATTACAAGTCAGTGATTGTGATTCCTCCTGCCCTGACTTTGTTGCACAGAATTGCCTTTGCTATTTTAGGTCTCTTCTGCTTGCAGATGAATGTTAGTAATGATTTCTCTACATCTTTGAGGTATGTTAATGGCATTTTGATTGGAATTACATTAAATCTGTGTAACCATTTTGGGAGAATGGCCATTTTCACAATGTTTGTTCTTTTTATCCATGAACAAGGAATGTTTTTCCATTTCCTGAGATCCTCATTGGCTTCTTTTTTCAGAGTGCTGTAATTTTCATTGAATAGAACTTTTATTCCTTTGTTAGGTTAATTCCAAAGTATTTCATTTTTAGGATGCTATTGTGAAGGGCGAGGTTTCTCTTATTTCTCTCTCAGTGTATTTGTTGCTTGTGTACAGGAATGCTATTTATTTTTGATTGTTGACTTTGTATTCTGCTACATTACTGAATTTAGTTATTACATCTAGAAGTCTTTCAGTGGAGTTTTGGGGGTCTTCTATGTAAAGTATCATGTCATCTGCAAGTAATAATAATTTAACTTCTTCCTTTGCTATCCTTATTCCTTTTATCTCTTTCTCTTGTCTAAGTGCTCTACCTAAAGTTTCTAGCACTATTGAATAGAAGTGCTGATAATAGACATCCTTATTGTATTCCCAATTGTAGAGTGAAAGCTTTCAGTTTTTGACCATTTAATGTGATGCTGGCTGTTAGTTTGTCATAGATGGCTTTTATCAGATTGAGGTAAAGACTATCTATTCTGATTTTCTGTGGGGCTTTTATCATGAATGAGTGTTGGACTTTATCAAAAGCTTTTTCTGCATCAATTGGAATAATCATGTTATTCTTATCATTGACTCAATTGATGTGGTATATTACATTTATTGATTTGCATATGTTGAGCCATCCTTGCATTCGTAGGATGAATCCCACTTGGTCATGGTGTATAATCTTCCTGATGACTTGCTGCATTCTGTTTGCCAGTATTTTATTGAGGATTTTTGCATCTATGTTCATTAGGGAGACTGGTCTGTAGTTCTCTTTTTTGGGGGGTCTTTCTCTGGTTTTAGTATTAGGGCAATACTTGCTTCCAGGAATGAGTTAGGGAGACTTTTTTACCTTTCAATTTCATTGAAGAGTTTGTTGAGTGTTGGCATCAAGTCTTCCTTGAATTTCTTGTAGAATTTAGCAGTGAATCCATCAGGACCTGGACTTTTCTTTGTTCCTAAGGTTTTAATTAAATTTCCAATTTCATTAACTGAAATTGGGTTATTCAGCAATTTTACATCTTCTTGATCCTGCTTTGGCAATTCATATGTTACTAGAAATCTGTCCATTTTTTTCTGTGTTATCAAACCTATGACAGTAAATATTTTTGAAGTAGGTATTTATGATCTGTATTTCCACAGGGTCTTTAGTGTTTTCAACCTTTTCATTCCTTATTGCATATATTTGAGTTTTTTCTTTCCTTTTTTTTTAATAAGGTTGGCTAGGGGCTTATCAATTTTATTTATTCTTTCAAAGAACTGCCTCTTTGATTCATTGATTCTTGGTATTATTTTCTTAGTCTTAATTACATTAATTTCTGCTGTGATCTTTATAATTTGCTCCCTTCTTTTGGCTTTGCATTGGACTTTCTCTTCTTTTTCTAGATGTTTGAGGTGTAGCATCAGGTCATTCATTTGTGTTTGCTCCATTTTCCTAATGTGGGAATTCACCCCAATAAATTTCCTTCTGAGGACTGCTTTCATTGCATTCCACAGATTCTGGTAAGTTGTATTTGTATTTTCATTTGCTTTAGATATTGTTTAATTTCTTCTTTAATTTCCTCTGTGTCCCACTGATTGTTCAGGAGTGTGTGATTTAATTTCCATGTGTTTATGGAGTTTTTCCAGTTTCTTTTGTCATTCATTTCCACTGTGCTGGAACTGTGATCAGATAGTGTGCATGGGATAATTTTGACTCCTTTGCATTTACTTAAGCATGTTCTATGGGCTAGTATATGGTCTATTCTAGAGAATGTCCCATGTGAAGCTGAGAATATATATTCTGATGTTGTTGGGTTGAAAACTCTGTACACATCTACCAGATACATTTGTTTACAAGTTTGATACAGTTCTGTTATTTCTTTGTTGATTTTCTGTGTAGTTGATTTGTCTCTTTGTGTCAAGGATGTGTGAAGGTCTCCCCTTATAATTGTGTTATTGCTTATTTCATTTTTCACTTTGATTAATATTTGTTTATATAGTTGGGTATTCCCATATTTGATGCATATATATTTAAGGTTGCTATTTCTTCTTCTTGGAGTTTTCCCCTAACCAGTATATAGTGACCTTTGTTATCCTTTTTGATCATTCTTTGTTTTAAGTTCACATTATCTGCAAACAGAGTAGCTATCCATGATTTTTTTGCTTTCCTATTACATGGAATATTGTTTTCCATCCTTTGACTTCCAGTCTATGAATTTCCTTTTCGGTTACATGGGTTTCTTGTAGGCAACATATGGTTGGATGTTGTTTCTTGATCCATTCTTCCAGTCTGTTTCTTTTGATTGGTGAATTGAGGCCATTTACATTAATGGTTATAGCAGATACATATTTTTTTTTGTGGCACCAGGGATTGAACTCATGACCTTGCACTTGCCAGGATGGCACTTAGGCCACTGAGCTAGATCCCCGGCTCTGGTGTTTTTGAGACAGGGTCTCATTATACCATTCAGGCTGGCCTTGAGCTCACTTTGTAGCCCAGGCTGGTCTTGAACTCACAACCATCCACCTGTCTCAGCCTCCCGAGTATAGCGGATACATATTGACTTATTTTTGTCATGTTATCTTTCTGCAGTTGTTTCTTTACCTTTTCCCTCTGCTTAATTGTTTGACCTGCTAATGGTTTTTTCTGTTGGTGTTCTTGAAGTTGTAGCTATTTTCATGTCTATCTAGAGTATCTTACAGTATTCTTTGCAGGTTTGATTTCATGGTCATGAAGTTCTTCAGCTGTTCCTTGTCATGGAAGTATCTTATTTCTCTACCAATTTTGAAAGATAGTTTTACAGGCTACATCAGTCTGGGTTGGAAGCTGTTTTCTGTTAGGACTTGAAATACCTCACTCCATGTTCATCTTGACTTCATTGTTTGTGTTGAGAAATCTGCTGTGATTCTGATGGTCTTTCCTTTACAGGTAATTTGTTTCTTTTCTCTAACAGCGTTTAATGTTCTGGTCTTATGTTGAATTTCTGGGATATTGATTATTATATGTCTATGTGTAGATTTATTTTGGTTATGGCTAATTAGAGTCCTATATGCTTCATTTATCTGTATGCCAATTTTCTTTCCCATGTTTGGGAAACTTTCAGCTATTACTTCTGTTAATAGTCTTTTTATATCATTTGTATTGTCTCCTTTTTCATTTACAACTATCAATCTTATATTGTTTTTCTTTGCATCATCTTGCAACTGTTGAATTGTTATTTTCTGATTCCTTGTTATTTTTGAAAGGTATTTCGTTTGTTACTCACTAGCTGCAATCTTGTCTTCAATGTTTGAAAGTCTGCCTTCACATTCATTGGGGTAGCTTTGCCAGCTTTCAATGGCATTTTTTATTTCCTGGATATCTCCTTGAATCTGTTTCTTGTATTCTAATTCTTGTATTGTTCATTGAAGGTTTTCGTTATTTTGCAGTGTTTCTCTATTTTTTTAACTATATCTTCTTTAGATGTATTTAGCATTTCTTTCTTTACATTTACCATTTCTTGTTTTACCTGGGAGATTATTTCTAATCTGAGTTCCTTTACAGCTTCATGGAGCTGTTTCTTTACTTCAGTTGCTATCATTTCAGTAGTTTCAGGTGTATGGCTTATACTTTCTTCTATGTTCATGTCTCTCAGGCTTGTTTGTGAAGAACTGGAGGTTTGAAACTGCATTTTGCTCTTTCATTTTGTGATTTTCCTGTGTTCCCCTGTGGCAGGTGAATGCAAAGTCTCAGTTGTATCTTGGGTTGTGTATGACCATCTGTACTGCAGGGTGTTTTCTCAGTTGAGACTGGGTGTTAGGCAGGCCTTACTGGATATGTATGGGTACTTGAAGGCTCCCTACAGGAGGGCACTATGCTGGGCAGAGCTTCAGCATGCCACACTTTGTAGGCCAAGACTCTCTGGCTGTTAGGGGATGCAGGGCAGAGTCCCGCAAGGTACTGTGCAAGGTTATGAGGCCCCAAGGCTAGTTGAAATTCACTGTGCATGCCTTCAGCTCCCACCAGGCCCAGAGCTGTGGCTGCTCCACTGCTTGGGTGTCATTGGGCAGAGCCCAGACAGGACTCCAGGGATGCTCCAAATGTCCAGAGTTGATGGCAGGCACAGGGTGGGTCCCTACCAGTTTGCAGGCAGAGTCCCAAGCTGTATGACTAAGTGAAATTCACTGTGTGTGCCTTCAGCTCACCCCAGGCCCAGAGCTGCAGCTGTTCCACTGCTTGGGGTTGCTGGACAGAGCCCAGTCAGTACTGCTGGGGTGTTCCAAACATCCAAGATTTTTGGTATAAGCAACACAGGTCCCAACATGTTGCACATGGGGTCCCAAGATGCAGGGCTAGGTAAAGTTCGCTGTGTGTGCCTTTGGCTTGCGCCAGACCCAGAGCTGCAGCTGTTCCTCTGCTTCTGGGTGACTGGGCAGAGTCCAGATAGGACCCCAGGGATGCTCCAAACATCCTGTGTTGTTGGCAGACATGGGGTGGGAGTATATCTTCATTTCTCAACTTGTAGATTTAATGGTTCATCATAGGGACCATTGTTGTAAAAGTCAAAAGATTTTCCTTTATCCATGGGCTGAAAAAATAAGATACTTACAAACACCTGGTCCAAAGAAAAGAGAAACTGCAATACATGAGAATCACAGTTGCTGAAAGCTTTGAACTTGCCCTCAGTGTAGCTGATGTGGAAGACAATGGAAAGTATAAAACCATACAAAGATGGACAAGCATGGCACAATGATGTGGCTGTCTCCCACAATAAATACCAACAGCTCATTGACATAGGTGCTGCTGCAGGAGAGCTGGATCACAGGGAGGATATCACAGAAATAGTTGTTTATGGTGTTTGTATCACAGGTCAGTCTCAGCATGCATCCCAGTGAACCATGGCACCAGAATCAGCCATGAGGTATGAACCAAGTGTTAGGTTGCAACACACCTTTGGAGACATGAATATATTATACAACAATGACTTAAATATGGTCACGTAGCAATCATGAGGCTTAGACATCAGCACATAGCACTAAGAAATGACAAAAAAAGTACAGCAGGGTCATATATCTGATGCAAGATTATATTCTTTAATGTGTGGTTTGCTGGTATTTTGGGAATAAACAGAAAATCAACAGAAGTCAATGAAGGATAAGTTAAAGAGGAAAAAACTACACTGGTGTGTGAAGGTCTGAGCTCAGCCCAACAGAGTAAGCCCAAGTTTCCTAATATAGTGACCATATACATTAATAGAAAAAAAGAACAGAAGTATCAGAAAATTACTCTGGTCTGTTAACCCCACCAGAATAAATTCAGTCACAAAAGGGCCTTTCTCAGGACTTCTCCAAGTCACTGAAGAACAGTAAATAAAGATGCACTGGAGAATAATTTGGCTTTTCCAGTGCTAGTTCTTTCCCCTCTCTTGAGGTTCAATCTGGAACACCTGAAAGAAGCCCAGAATGAACAGAAAGTGAAAGAGAAAGAAAATGCTCAAAAGGAAAGACAAACTGGGATAGGAGAAAGGAGGAAAGAAAGAAAGGTGGAAATTGTATGTAGAGGGAAAGATGATAGATA
>RJWT010032457.1:0-14118 GCA_004365215.1 Cuniculus paca | reverse complement strand
CTGATTATGAACTGAAATCTCCAGAAACTGTGAGCTAAATAAACCTTTCCTTGCTTCACTTTGGTGTCAGGTGTTTGTCTCAGCAACGAAAAAAGTAACCAAGACAGGGTGGTAGCCATTGTTGATTCCCTATAGTCTCGCTCTGAAGTCCTACATTGTTCATTGTTTTGTTGGGTTGGGTTTTATTCTCTTTTGCCTTGTTTTATTATGCTATATCCAGTGACATGAGCAGCTGTTTCAAAGATAGTAGCCATTTTGAATTTACTGTTGTCTTGTTTGGTAGTCTTTTATTGTATCCTTGTTTTGTTTTTACTGTTTTTATTCTATTTTGTTCTTTTCAATTTTTACTGTGTTCAAAAGTATCTGGTATTTTGAAGACAACAAAAGGCATTATGGTAACTATTGTTTATTTTGTAGTGTTGTGAAGTCCCGTATCATTTAGTCTGGTTTGTTCTGATTGGTTTTATTCTGTTTTATTTCCCTTTGAAATGAAAGAAAGAAAAAAAGAAAGAAAGAAAGAAAGAAAGAAAGAAAGAAAGAAAGAAAGAAAGAAAAATTTGGAATCATGCTGCTGATCAGCTGTTATTCACCTTGTAGCCTGAGCCAAGTCGCTTCACACATCCACCTCAGTTAAAACTAGAAAGTAACCAGCTTGGACCAGATGATCCCAGGGCCCTGACAAGAGGCTGCAATCACAGGGAGCCCTTGCCCTGAGCCAGAGAATGTGGCTCTGGGACAAAGACAAGGACCAAGCCACACCCTGCTCCCTTTGGCCTCTCTCCACTTAGTAAGTAGGGGGCTGCTAGCCAGAACTCCTGGGAATGCAGAGCAGGACAAGGAGGCACCAAGGCCTCTCTCTGAGGCTCTCTCCACAAAAATATTGAGCTCAGGATCAGTCTCCATTGCCTCACTCCTTGTTGGTCCCTGGAACCAACCAGGGCATGGCCATGCAGCTCACAGCCTTCTAAGGGGTGGCCCCTGCCAGAGAGACAAGGCAGCCCCAACCTGTGCCCAATGCATTCCAAGAGCAGGGCCCCTTGAAGGGATATGAGGACCTCCCTTTAAGGGCCACTGGGACCTCTGAGCAGCACCCCTTCTCCCCGCCCCCTCAAAGGGGTCCATATAGCCTCTGTGTGAAGGAGATCTGCATACAGCTAGCCCCAAAGGGCAAGGCAGGGAAACGGCTTCCACCCAGCTCTCCCCCGAAAGCCCAGAGGGTGGAGGACCCGGCCTTGCTGGCCGGCCAAGCCTTTCTCCTCGTGGCTCCTTGGGAGACAGGGAAGCTGTAGGCTGAGAAGTTCCCCGCTGGGCCTCTGGAGCACAGCTGGTGGTGGCTGTTGTTATGACTTGGATGCAGGACTTCCTCTCCTGGCGCAATTCATCATAAGGGCAATTCCAAATATGCTGCAGCTGAGTGCAGAATCTGCAGCAAGGATCCAAGAGTGGAGCCAGATGGGAGAGTTCAGGGGAATTAGATACGGCCTCTCCAGACTCTGCCCCCGAGACAGTCTGCTGCCAGACTGTGGGCTTAGAGATAACCATTTACAGTGCCACAGGGCTCCTTCCCTTCTCGTATTTTCAGTCCGCCACCATATGAGGGCTTCAGGTAGAATTTTCCATTTGCTCATTCTTTTTTCTGTTTTCAATTTTCATTTTCCTTTCTCTTCATTGTGCTATTAAACATTAAAAACAAAGAAGCAGAACTTCAAAGAGACATTTGTACACAGTGTTCATAGCAACGTTATTTGGAATAATCACAAAGTGAGAGCTGGGAGCGGGATGCATGCCTGTAAGCCCAGCACTCTGGGAGATGAAGACGGGACGATCCCAAGTTTGAGCTCAGCCTGGGAAACAGCAATTTACCTCTGTCAAAACAGCCTGAGAAACAGCAAGACCCTGTCTCAAAGTAAAAAATAAAAAGACTGGGAATGTAGCTCAGTGCAAAGGCCCTGGGTTTAATCACCAGGAGTGAAAAGAGAGAGAGACAAGAGGAATCCAAGGGTCCACAGATGGATGAATGAATAAAATGTGATATATACATGCAGTGGAACAGTATTCAGCCTTAAAATGAAAATTCTGACACAGGCTACAATATGGAAAAAAAACTGAAGACATTATGTAAAGTGAAGTAAATCAGGCACAGAAAGACAAATATTGTATTATAGGACATACATGAAATAGGCAACCCATAGACACAAAAGGTAGAATGGTAGTTGCCAAGGACTGAGGTGGTAGTAGAAACAGTCATTGTCAAATGAGTGCAGAGTTTTGGCTTTACAAGTTTAGAAATTTCTGGGGATACATCATTGTGAATGTACTTAATACCATCAAACTGTTCACCCAACAAGGATTATGATGGTAAATTTCATGTTATATGTACTTCCCCCATTTTAAAATTAATTTTTTTAATTAAAAAAAGGAAGAAATAGTTCTGACAGTAGGACGAGGTGCACCAAAAAGTAAGGCCTGAATGAATCCCACCTGCACATGTCCCCACTGTTCTAGTTCAAGGCTACAATGCCACAAAGCACACTTGACAGTCGAGTTCAACTCTCGACTGAGCCCTTGCAAAGTGTATGTGATATGTGTGCTCTACAGCCCATGACTGTACCCCATGTCAGAAAAACGAGGCCTGTTTCACCCATTGGTTCTCTCAGGGTCACTGACGCCTTTTCTGTGGAAGATGCCTGAGCACGCACACAAAGGGGCCTCTGTCAGTGTTCAGCTGTGACAGGAAAGCAACCCGACTTCTTCAACCTGGCTCACATCTATGAGGAAATCCATCACTAAGAAGGCAGTAGAGAAACTCATCCTGAGAGTCAAGGTCATGATATAAACAGGAGACTTTTGCTTTACTTTTCTCTTTGTTTCATTTGTAACTTCTCTCCCTTCCTCTTTGCCATCCTCCCAAGAAATAGCACACGGTAGGATTGTTCACAGTGGGTACCACATAGCAGACCAGCTGGATCTGAATTCTGCCTCTGCACTTCCGTCACTGTTTTGATATGAATTTAAGTTCTCTATCAACCATCTGTGAAATAGGAATAACCACATAAGTGCTGTTTTAGTTCTGAAAGGATTAAATGAGATTCTGCTTGGGTGCCTTCATCCCAGAGCTGGCACATAGTATTTAATAAATGAAGTGTTATAGTTTGCATCTTGATGTCCCCCCAAAGCTTTATGTGGTCATAGGTGGAGCTTTTTCAGAGGCAGCTACATCTAGAATGTGTGACTGATTCCTGGTGCAAAGCTAGGATTAAGGGTGCTAGTAATCAGTCCACTGATTGGTTTGGCACTGCCCTAGTTCTAGTAGCCTGGATACAATAAAAGCATCAGAAAGAAACTAAGGTCCCTCTCTTGCTTGCTTTGCTACCTTCTGGCCACCATGAACTGTTCTCCTCTGCGATGCCCATCTGCCATGCCACCCTGCCTTGGAGCCAGCCGATTATGGACTGAAACCTCTACACACTGTGAGCTAAATAAACCTTTCCTCCTTTAACTTTGGGAGTCTGGTATTTTGTCTCAGCAACAAGAGAAAAGTAACTAAGACATGAAGACTGTTATTATTCCCTCCACTCAGCCAAATCTTAAACATGTCCCCAAAGCTGGCACAAGCCCCTTCAGCATAAAGAAGCCCACCACTAACAGCTCAGCGTGCACTCTCCCATAACGCTGGTTCTTAGAGCCTGTTACCCCTGTGGCAGCTCACTGGGGACCTGACTGTGATGCAGAGTGGAGAGGTTAAGAGGTGTCATTCTTAGGACTCACCACACACTGGAGCATCAGCAATACCTCACAGATTGTGCTTAGGGACTATGACTGAGGAACTCAAAACATGCCTTTGTTCATTCTTACAGTTGTGATTAACCTTGTTTGTGCTCTGTGTTTCAGGTAAACAAAAAACAAAACAAAACAAAACCTACCATCCCCTGAAGTTCCGTACACACGCCTTTAAAGAAGGTCATGCTGAGTGTGCCTGTCATTCTGCTTCTTCTTTAAGTGTGAATCCTTCCTGTGAGGGATCTCACACTCACCAGACCTGACTGATTTCTTGGTTTTCTGGGGTCATCTTTTCAGTTGTGAATTTACAGTGTTTTGGAGAAAAGATGTGGACAGCAAGGGAAATGAATCCCAGACGGACCCTGACTTTGCGATTCACCCATCTGTGCATAATGCCCCTTTGACCACTCATTCAGAAATCATTCCTTAAACTTCCACCATGTGCCAGACAGTACTTGTCCCAGCAAGGGTGGCTCAATTCAACAGTCCTCTCTAAGCCTCTGAAAGGGCATTTGCCAATGCTTTCTTGGCATCTAGTGCATTGACTATCTCTACATGGAGATATGGGAAGCATAAGGTTCTTTATTTAATTGAACAAGCTTAGTTCAAAGCCAAAAAATTACTTATCTTGTATCTTGAGTACCTCATATGTCGCTTGGCAAATGGTAGTTTTGTAAGGATGGATGGATGGATGGATTAACATTTAGATAACATGAGTCTTAATCTGGGTTCAGCAGAAGCAGATCCTGTGACAAAGATTTGTGTGAAAGTCATTTATCTGGGAGGTACTCTTGGAAGGGGCTGATAAGAGAATAGGAAAGTGAGACAGGCAAGGGAAGAAAGCCAAGAAATGGTGTGTTTTCAATTAGGTTACCACTGTAGATGACTGCGACTGGCTCCCACTGGAGAACACTCATACAGAGCTGTGACAGCTCTCAGACTCAGAGCTGTGACACCCAAGGTCCAAGGAAGCTGGGACTTTTAACCTCTAAGCTACCCCCAGCATTGGCTGAGGGTGACTCCATGGAGCATTAAGTCCCCACACTTTTGGCCAAGAAAAAGCAGCAACAGAGAGAAAATGGTGTGCGTGCTCACCAGCTTGCAAAGGACAGCTCAGGACAGCTTGCAAAGCCTAGGATGGTGGGCACCGAAGAGCCGAGGACAGGCAGTGACTGCCATACTGCAGTGTCTCAGAATCAATGTACGCTCAGCTCACTCTCTCCCCTCTGAATGGGCAGGGCCCTGTCCTACAAACTAGTGGGGGAACAGTTGCTCCTCTGATTAAGCACTTCTTGGAATCCCCAACCCTTCCTCCTGCTCTCCTCCCAGTCCCTTAAGGGCAAAAATAGACTCATCAGCAGTTGTAGGTCTAGGAGAATCTTGTCCCTCTGCCAGCTCTGTCAGGGTAATAAGCCTGTTTCCTGGCACACTTGTTGCATGGTCTGGCTTGGCATCAAAATACCCACCCACTTCCCTGTGCCATGTTGGTGAGCTGTTAGGAAAGGAGACCTTCCCCACCCTTCAAGGTGTGTTGAGGGACTCCAGTTATAGCGGCACACTGGCCTGAGTGGCTGATCTGATTGGTGAGTGCAGAAGAATGACCTGCCATGATGGGTTGAGTCCACAGCCCATCCCAGAAGCCCACCTGCTGCAGGAAGCATGTTACCTGCTCTCCCATGGCAGAGGCCTGTGGCTGTCCAGCACAACTGGGAACTGGGAGAACAAGCCAGCCTTGGTCCGAGGTGAAATACTAGGGAGGCCACTAAACTACCAAGGCCGCATTCCTCACATAGCACTGATAATAATAAATGTGGTAGGTGCTTCTCTCTCCATCTGACTGACTGTGCATCCATGCCTCAGTTGATACCAAACTGAGTAAAGAACAACAGCATTACTGACCCTCCTAAAATGCCAGTACCTTCTCCTAGTACCTATAGGTATCAGAATTCATGGTAGTACTCAACATAATACACTAAAAATGGCTCCAGGCTCCCCACCAAAGCAGGTAATTCTACACACTGTACCCTCTTCTTGAGTTCTCTTGTGTCTCTATGTCCCTAGTCATAGGTGGAGCTTTCCATGAGTGTGTGTGGGATCAGAGAGTGTTTGATGGTGGGAGTAAGGCTGTGATGCTAGCATTGACTCATGGGGCAATGCTAGGATTAAGGGTTTGAGTGCTACCTGCCCTAGGTTGGGTAGCCTGGATTAAAAACATAAGAGACAGAGAGGGCTGCTGCTGTTGTTGCTTGTCGCTTGCTGTTTGCTGCTTTTTGCTACTGCTCTGCTTGATGCCTTGCTGCCTTCTCCCTGACGTGAATTATTTTTCTTCTGCCATGCCACACTGACTGGGAGCCAACCAACTATGAACTCAGATCTCTACAAACTGTGAACTACAATAAACCTTTCCTCCTTTAACTTTGAGTGCCAGGTATTTTGTGTCAGTAACAAGAAAAGCAACTGAGACATTGGGTATTCACCATGATCCTAAGTATGGTAAAGGCTCTTAGAAACCTGTCACCTATAAACAAGTGAACAAAAGTCTTCCAAAACTTCATGTATTAAGTACTTAGTGGTTTAGCGTACTTGATGTAGAACCCTTTTTTTAACAGCAGTGACAGTCCGGGAGACAAGTACCCTTAGAAAACTACAAAAGTTTGCATATGCTGTTCTTTCCTCCCAGAATGTTCTCTTGGACTGTTCTGCATGGGGTGTCATGCTTGATTTGCTGGGTATACCAAGAGTGCAAGGCCTTGACAACTCTGTGTGGGCCCTTTCTCAGTGAGCGGCGAGCACTTGGAGTGAGCAACCTTGAGGGATGAGGTCTGTCTGCGTCCAGCATTCAGAACGAGCTTGCTGTTCCTGAGGTGGATTCCCAAATGCCACGTTGCTGTGATGCAGTTCAGACTCACTGTGTGCACATCACCCATCCAGGCCGCTTCAGGTCCTGTTTGTTCCTCTCCTGACCAAGGAATTGCATGTCTTCTGCTGATACCTGTAATAGACTGATTTACCAGCTTACATGCAGGGAAAAATCCCTGATCCTGATACCCACACACTCTGCCTCAAAGATAAAACTGCAACTCAGCCTCTTTAGCTCTCACATGAGTCTCCTACACTCTCCCTTGTCTGGACCCTCACCCTTATCTCTATTCAGTTGACTATTACACTGAACTATAATTATTTAACTACACAGAACCTTGCCTATTAGACTGAAAGAGGGCAACCATGGGCAGAGATTATATTGTATTCATCTTTGATAGCCAATATAGCATCTAATGCATATCAAACATCTAATAATTTTTTGTATGAACAAATGTTGCTTGCTCCCAAATATGTGTATAAACTAATGAGAGAATAAATGAAATGTGTGTTTCAATCTAGGTTTAATTGCAGTTCACAGACACTTCTACAATGGTGATGCAGAAATGGATTTAGTACAGGGAGTTAGGTGCTGATAAAATTAATTAGAGTGAAAAAGGAGGCTCTGGTTGAGCTTCCAGGAATGCCCTGGCAAAAATAGTGTGACAGGAACTGCCACTTCTACTGCAATGGGAAAATAATAGCATCAGGAAATCGTCATGCCAGCTGATGGCTCCAGGACTACTCTGCCTGTACCATGATACTTGCCCAGCAGCTTGCTGCTCAACCCCCCAAAATTACAGACCAAATCCACGGTGGAGGCTTGCCAGCAGAGTTTTCAGAAACATGCCCTCTGTCTCATCCCCATGTGCTAAATGTCACCATGCAGAGCTTTTGAGAGGGAGTCAGATTGTAAAAATTATCTGAAATCTACTGGAGCCTGAGAAATACAGCCTTTAGCATATCTGTCTGTATCATGCAGTAAGACATGCCAAAGGGGTTGGACTACCACTGTGAGGGACAATTATTCATGTAGCCACAGGAGGGCCTTTGGCTGTATATTAGTGGCATGTACAAGATGTCCCACTGAGTGATCATCCTCAGCAATTAAACTGCTGTGTATTAGGGGAAAGCAACAAGCCAAGCCTGAACCACCCTTCCCTGCAGTCCACCCAAATGTTCCAGATGAGGAAAGGGGGAAGGCAAGTGCAAGTCCTATGCTGCTACTGGAGGCTTGACATGACCAGGACACAAGTCTGGTTTGATGGTGAGAATTATGTCTGGTACCAGATTGTGAGTCTGCCTTGAAGTTTTTGTTCCAGATTCATGCTCCTTGGGGGAAGCTGTGTTATTCAGAGAACACTCCAGTGCAAAAGTACTAGGTACAGCTCAAGAGGAAAGTGGTCCTCCAGGCCATGGCAATAGGGAAGACCGTCCACAACTGCCTTGCAGTCAAAGACTCAACGAAGGAAGCAAAACCACAGGCAAACAGTCTTATTTTCATTCTGCAGTGAATGCTGTGGTGGCCCCCAGGCTTCCCTCCATCTGGGCCCCTGCCTCCTCTTCAGGACAGGAACACTCACTTACATGCTGCTGGGAATTCTGAGTCCCTCTCCAGAAATTGGCCTCCTCTGACATCGCCTGCTCCCGAGGATAGGGAGGTGGGCTCCCATCCAATGACTGTGTGTGCTTTCTCTATCTCAGCACGGGACAAGCCTAACAGTTACTGACTCCCAAGCTCCCAGGCAACTGGAAGGCATCTCACTTCCTCCCTCGACCTTGCCTTGCCACCTTTGCTCCTGTCATCTGCCTGCCTCCAGATCTGCATTGTGGAACCTAGTTTCCAGGAACCCATCCTAACACACATTCTGGGAATGTTTCTTCTGTTCCATGAGGGTGAGGCAAGAGTGGACAGCACAAGGACAACTGGGCAATGCTGGGAAGGAGTGTCCCACTTCAGAAGGGCCATGACAAAGCAAGCACAAGATCACAGCAACTGAGTGCCAGGTCATCGACAGACCTGAGTGTCGATGGGCTATCACAGTTGATTTGCCTCCAAGTGTGTGATCTAGTGCATCAGTCAGGGTTCACTAGAGGCACAGATGTAATACAATAGCTGTCTGCAAAAGGGCCGTCTGCACAGTGGAGCACAGCGGATTCAGCCAAAAGTCCAAGGTGTGAAGCTCATTGCAGAGTCCCCTGTGAGTCTGCATTGAGAAGGTGAAAAGTCTGTGTTTGGAGGCTGAAAGGGCTGCACTGGAAGCCTGGAGATGGACATCCAAAGGCTATGGCAATGACTGGAGCTCCACCAAAGAAGCAAAAAGTAAAACTTCCTTTCTTTCCCTTTTTATTCCATTCAGGCTGCAAGCCTATTGGTGGTAGCTGTCCACACCCAGGATGAGTCTTCTCTCCTCAGTAAATCTATTGTCCAGACTCACTCAGTACTGTGCTAATCTAATCCACTAGATGTTGGCACGACTTGACACCACAACTGGGTTTGCCACTTGTAACTCTAAGACTGTAGAGTACTAGTCCTCAGTAATACCTTCACAATAGGATAATCAAGCGTGTTCTCACAAATACCAATGCCCAGGCCTCGTCTCTAACTATATGAACCTAAGTCTCCCTAAGTTAAGCTTTGCCATCAGCCTTTGGTAATCACCTCCTCTCCCTGGGGTATGGTTCCTTGGTTCCTTCAGCTAGAAAAAGAGGCAGCAGTTTTTATTCTTCTTACAGCCCTGAAAGGCCTGGACCAGCTTATTTTCATTCTAAAGGTCTCCTGTCTTCCTGCCCAGCTGAATGTTTATGAAATCCAGATGTTTTCAATGAGAATGCGAAAGCACAAGTATTGCATGCATCGGTGTTACGGTTCATGCTTGAATGCTGCCCCCCAAGCCTCATGCAGTCATGGAGACGGCTGAATCTAGTGTTCATGACTGGTTTGTTGTCTAGTGCTGGGATTGGCAGTGTGAGTGCTACAATTGCCTACTGGTGGGTAGCCAGCATACAATATAAGGGAGAAAAGGAAGTATGCTTTCCCCTTTTTGCCCTTTTGTTCTTGTTGTTTGTGGCTGCCATGAATGGCTGCCCCTTAGCCAGGCCACCCTGCCTTGGAGTCAGCTGAGTATGGACTGAAACCTCCAAAAACTGTAAGCTAAATAAACCTTTCCATTCTTCATTTTGCAGGTTGGATATTGTCTCAACAATGAGAGAAAAGTAACCAAGATGGCTGGGTACTGTGTTAGACAACTGTTCATCATTGCAGCAAAATACTTGTGAAAATGATTCATATGGAAGAAAAGTTTATTTGGGGTCCCAGTTTCAGAGGTCTTCAGGCCATAGTCACTTGGCCCTGGTGATTTGGGTCTTATGGTGGCGGGAGTGCTTGGTGGAAGAGACTGCTCAACCCCAGAAAGCAAAGAGAGAGCAAGGCTGGGGTTCCAATATCCCCTTCAAGGGCACACCTACAATGGTGTAACTTCCTCCAACCAGGATCCAGCTCCCAAAGGCTCCACTACCTCCTGAGAGCCAGCACCACAGGCTGGAGCCAAGCCTTCACTCATGTGCCTTTGGGGGATGCTCCAGATCCAACTATTAAACTGCAGGTGCTTTTAGATAAAGGGCATTTTTTCTACTGCCACTTAAGATGAGAAGCTTCCCAGAGAATTCAGTATGTCCCAAAGCAGGTTTAAGAAAATGTTCTTAAAAATATATATCTTTCTTATTTTGTAGTGATACTAACATTAGTACAAGTTTTCATTCTAATTAGTAAAACAGCCTTGTTCAAAGCCATTCACCTACTCAGGGACAGGGCAGTTTATTAAGACTATTGGGGTTCACATCCCATCATTAGGGCTTAGCTATGTGACCTGGGTTGAATAGGCCGCTTAAACTCCCTTTGCCTCAGTTTCTTCACCTGGAAAATAGGAATAAACATAGGACCTATCCCATAGGAATACTGAGGTGATTAACTGAAGCTACACCTGTTAAATATTTATTAGATACATTTCTTGAATGAATAAAAAATGTGTGATAAACGAATTTACAAATTCTGATACTTTTAGTATTATCAACAGGCATCCCTAATGGGTATTGCAGACTGGATAAAACAACCTGGACTTCTAATAAAGCTTTTGAGTCTTTCTGACCACTCTACTAAGAAACAAAATGAATCTGGTGCATCATTTAATACCAACAAAGCTTATAAGACACTTTATTCTGTGAATTTAATCTCATGGCACCAAACATCAGAAAGGCTAGGATTTAAGGGTCTTTCAAATGTGGTCTTTCATGGAGGTCATAAGAGGAAAAGGCAGGTTTGATCAGCTTTTCATCGCGTGTATTGAGAGAGTTTCACGGTGCCTCATGGTTTAATGTTAAATTTTTATTTGCTCTTTGTTATATTTCTATGACCTTCACTTTTTAAGGTTTAGGGAAAATAATTAAATTTGTTTTTGCATTGTGATCTGTATCTATTAAATAGATCACCTAGAAACTGCTCAGCTGCCTGTAACTGAGACTTAAAATATTGGCTAAATTAAATCAGGGGCTTCTTTCTCCCTTACAAGATAAATCTAGCCCTTGATTTAATGTCCTAGGCACAGAGAAGGAAGATGCTTGCAGAAAGACAGCACAGCCTAATGGGTGATTCACATTCATTTAAGAAGTTTGTTCTCTAAGCCCCACTCAGTGCATTCCAGTTATATTTCATTGCTCCCCACAATCCTGCTCTGCAAAGGTGGCTGATAAAAATAATGGTTTAGTGCACATTTTGCCACACTTGATGACATAAGGATTCTATTAGGAAAAAGGGAGTCTTTTACTGGCTAGAGAACTAGACACAGAGTTCTTTATAAATTGTTGCTTAAAAGAAGGGGAAGAAGGAGAGGAATAAGAAAGAAAGAAAGAAAGAAAGAAAGAAAGAAAGAAAAGAAAGAAAGAATAGAGACATCTCTTGGGGCCAGGGATATAGCTCAGTGGCACAAGAACCTGCCTGGCAAGCACAAGGTCCTGAGTTTGATTCCTGTTACCAGAGAGAGAGAGAGAGAAAGAGAGAGAGAAATGGCTCTTTGACTTTCAATAAGTCCTTGAAGGACTGTACCTCATTTATCATTGTGTTCCCAGGCTCAGTATCTGATGCACAGTAATACTCAATAAATATTTGTTTAATAATTAAACTTAAGAATGAGATATAAATATAAAATAACAAGACTAATTTTACATGAAAATCTGGCTTCAAACTCACATACTTGGCCTTTATATTAGTCAGCTTTCTGTCACTGTGGCAAAATACCTGAACTAAGCAACTTGTAAGGAGGAAAGACTTGTTTTGGTTTATGGTTCCAGATGTTTCAGTCCATGGTCACTTGGCCCTATCACTCTGGGCCTATGATGAAGCAGCATACCATGGTGGGAAACACATAGAACAAAGCTGCTTACTTAATGGCAGCTGGAAAGCAAAAAGAAAGACAAATGGGCCAAGGTTACAAGACTCCCTTCAAGGTCATGTCCCTCAAACTAATCTCTACCTCCTAACAGCACCATCAGCTGGGGACCAAGCCTTCAACACATGAGCTTTGAGGACATTTAAAATATAGATCATAGCAACCTTAGAGAATTATTCAAGCAATAACTCCTGAGAGAGTACAGTTGTCCTGGAAATCTGTAGGGATTGGTTCCAGTCCCCCCCATTTCAAATCCCAAAGATGCTTAAGTTCATTATATAAAATGGCCTAATATTTGCAAATAATCTTTAAATCACCCTTAGACTAATTATAATACCTAATAGAGTATAAATACTATATAAATAATTGTTATACCTTATTGTTTAGGGGACAATGACAAGAAAAAACTCTCTACATGTTCCATGTTATGGATGCAATTCTATTTTAGTATTTTCAATCCATGGTTGAATCTGTGGGTTTAGAACCTACAAACATTGATTGCAGAGCAACTATACCTGAGCAAACTGAGGTTAAGAGAAATGAACCACCAAGCCCAAGGTGAGACATTCTCAGGGTAATACCTTGCATTTCTTCCCACTCCTCCAGGCCTGGCCAATGAAGGTAATGGCACTCCCCTGGTGGGCACGAGAGAATTACCCTACATGGCTTATCTAATATCCTTCCTGCTTTACAGAGGAAAACACTGGATTCCCACACAAGTTAGACATCTTGTCCAGGGTAAATTAGTTCAAAGAGAGAAAAGTAGTCACTAGAATCAGGTGAACCAACTCTTGGACTGGGCTGAATAGGATGGTAAATTCCCATCAGTAGCGACCTCTCCAGAGGTGACGGCTGAAAGCTAACCTAGATGGGCTGAGTGGCTTGGGACACCTCTCTATTACCCTGGCTGCCCATTTCACTTCCTTAGAAGACATCACAGCATACTGTGGGTAGAAGGTGGACTTCTACACTGCCCATTTCAGTTGAATTGGAAGGAAAGGAGGCACTGATGAAAAGCAGAGGGGACAGGGATCAGCACCAAAATTGCCATCCCTCCACGCCAGTAGCCTCTAGGTACAAACGCCTTAGCTCCAGTCTTTGGCTGGGAGTTGGGAGCACTAATAGGAAGACCAAACACCCTGGTTTGCCCAGAACTGTCCTGACTTTAATGTACACTGGAAGTCCTACGTTCCAGGAAACTGCTCAGATCATGAGAAATTAGACCACTTGGTCACCCTAGCCTATCTCTGTTATTTTTCTTAGATTGTACGTCTAAAGATGCAATGGAACCTAAAACAGGGGAACATCAAGGATCCAATGACAGCTGGTTCTGTATGTTGGAGCCAACCCAATAAAGTCATTTGTTGAGTACCACGTTGATGAGAGGAACTGTTCCAGGCCATCAGGACAAAGAGGCACCATGGTCAGCATTTCTGGGCATTCACCCAACACCCATCAGAAGGGCATCCTGTGGATGCAGGCCTGATCCTCACAATGCCCTCACGGGCAGAGCCAACCATTCTCCCGTTCACAGAGGAATCTGAGGCACAGGGAGACTGAGAAATGTGCCCACATTCAACAGCCAGCAGGTGGCACAGGCAGGCTTGGACTAGGCTGGCTGCAGGTCCATACACTCCCTTCTTCACTTCAGGCCTCCCAGAGGGGACACATTCCATCAGTGTAGTCAAGAAGTGAAGAACATGGGCAGTGGGACAAAGCAAATGCCACAGCCCCAAGGGAGGTGTGACAGTGATCTTGCCTACCATCACTGAGAAGTCACTGCTGGCCAGGCCTCTGCTCAGCCTTTGCATAAAATGTCCATTGGGACCCTCTTTTTGATGAGCGTGGTGCAGTTAGCATCTCCAGTTCATACCCAATCAGACTGTGGCTGGAGAAAGCCAAGAACTCCAGCCATGATCACACAGAGAGTGGAACAGGGATTTGAATCTCGAAATCCCACCCCTTGAGATGGTGACCTCTGTTCAGGAGCTCCAGCTGTCACCCATAGACAGGGTGGTCATGGACCCATGGAGAA
>RJWT010032456.1:0-14395 GCA_004365215.1 Cuniculus paca | reverse complement strand
TAAGAACCTCCTGATGAATCAGCAAGACCAGCAAGATGTGAGGTATATCCTACAAAAAGGCCAGGAAAGTGAAACCCATTGTAGGTATAAGGAATACATGTATACGGAACATGCTGTTGTCCTGTGTGAAGACTACCTTAGGTTTGATAATGGAAGTAAAGATACTATTTTGTAGAGTTCTATTGGTATTTTCATTGTAATTCATTTTTTTTTCTTTTTTTTCAGCACCGGGGATTGAACTCACGACCTTGCACTTGCCAGGCAGGCACTTAGACCACTGAGCTAGATCCCCAGCCCTGGTGTTTTTGAGACAGGGTCTCACTATGCCATTCAGGCTGGCCTTGAGCTCACTTTGTAGCCCAGGCTGATCTTGAACTCAAAACGATCCGCCTGTCTCAGCCTCCAGAGTGCTGGGATTACAGGTGTGAGCCACCGCGCCCAGCTTCATTGTAATTCATGTAGGAATTTATTTCTGTACTAGATCTTAGCCAAAAGGCCAAGAAGTGATAAGAATTTATTTCTGTTCTTTAGATTTTGTGCACTAAAAACCAGTTGATTCTGATAATTTTGATGATTTTTTTATAAACAATAAATATTAAAAATGCAATGCTTTAATTTTGTGAATTTTTTTCTATTATACACTCACTGCTTAATATGATAAAATTCATAAAGTTAGTCATTTATCAATGGAAATGTTCTAAAGATTAAATGTGTATTTGAAATAGACAGGTATATGGGCCTTTATTACAAAAAATGTGTAATGCTCCAAGGGCTACATATAGACTCCAGCACAAACAAAACTGAGTCTTAGAAACTTCTTGAAATCAATTTGACATTGAAAAACTATTTCAAAAGCCTATTGTGCAAAATAAACTTTTGTTGGGTTATTGCTCTTCTTATGGAAGAATATGTAATTTTAGTTATTGAAGTGTATATCATTAAAGGAATGTCCACAATAATTTCATACATGGGGCTTCTAAATTGCTTAATCATGCATACAGTAATTTTAAGGTGTGTTTTATTTAATCATCTTTTAAAATTATATCCGAAGCATCCAGTTCCATAAAGCCAGTAATCAGGTTTGCATTTAAATACTGTAGGTACCTTATCCGTTATGACTGCATTAATACTGAGATTTCTGTCATTTTGTGGAGAAAAAACATTATCATTTTTGATAACTTGTGATTAAATAATCAGTATTACTAAATGCTATGTAAACTTGGCCAAATATGATTAGCTGAGGTACTAAAGGCTCTCCAGTTATGAAATAGACATAAATGATTCCCAAGTTTTTACAAATAGAGAAAAAATACACAGCAGACATAGAGGTTAATTTGTAGATAATTGCTATAGATAAAGACATGAATGAATTTAAAGACAATAACTTTTAAGTTATATTTTATTCATACCAATTATAGGTAAACAAGTTAAAATTTAAAAAATAGGCAAATATTGAAACAGATCTCATACACAAGATACGAAAATTTCATATTATTTAAAGACCTACTCTATCAGCAAAAATATTTTCAATTCAGTATTTTAAGACAAGTGCGATGTTAGGTTTACAGGTTTTTTTCCAAGCAAATTTAATTAATGTTATTATAAAAGAAGACTACCTTACTTTAACATTCAAATTTATGAAGTACAAACATTTCTGATTTTTATTTACAATTCTTTTGGAATGTTTTAATTGAACTCATGGGAAAATGGTAATATGTTTTACATTCTGTCTGTACAATGCCAAAGTTCGACATTTGATTGCTTTCTCAGTCTGAAATAAAAACACTATGTGATTTACACATGAAAAATGCAATGGGCCAGCCTTCAGTGTATCTTCTTGGTTTTAAGTTTATTCCATTTACACAAATGTGACTGATTTTTGTGAATTACATGTGTACAACTTCACCTTTTCCTGGTAGTAACCAACATGAATTTGTGAAAAAGGATTATCACAACTAAAGTTAGTGTTGATAATATGAATATCTTTCCCTCTGCTCACAGTTAGTTGAAGGCCATATGGGCTGTTTTTTTTCCAGGTGCATTAATTAGTATCCATTAAAGTATGTGCATGATTTGTATACAGTGTGAATGTGGCTGCCAAAATTTCATGTTTAGGAAATTTGGTTCCTAGTGTGGCAGTTTAAAAAGACGGGGGAACTTTAAGATGTAGAGCCTCCTAGGACATCCTTAAATCACTAGGAGTGGCTTTCGAAGGTGATTCAGGTAGTTTTCTTGGGACACTGATGCATTCTCACTGAAGGAATTTTTATAAAACTGCAAATGTGGCTCCTCCTCTTGCCCTAGCTTCTTGCCCTGTGATGCTCTTGGCTTCTCCAGGGCTCTGCCCAAAAGAAGGCCATCATTAGATATGGTTCCCAAGCTTGGGCCATAACCATGAGTCAAAATGAACTTCTCTTGTTTGTGATTTACCCCATCTGTGGTATTGTGCAGAGAGTAGTCACAGAAAATGGACAAAGACACCAAAGGAAATATTTTTACCTAACTTATCTTGAAGCTAACCATGGTAAGGTAATATGACTGCCTGGAGGATTTTTAAATCAAAGGTGACACAAGTAGCATATTTACATGAGGTGCATTACTGGAGAAAATAATTAAATGTGAGCTAGTGACATAAGGCAATAATGGAAATGAAATAAAAAATGAACCTCTCATGCTAATATTTGCTACAATGTGATCTTAATCAGTACTATCAAGCAGTGAAAAAGAGTTTTAGGGTAAAATCATAAAGATAAGAAAAATATAGTGGTAATAAATCTCTTTACACTGCAATCATATCATAAAAGTGCAAAAAAATAAATTGACTGATCTGTTATTTTACAATAAAACAACCAGATATTCGTTTCATTTAAGAATGCCAACTATGAAACTACAGGGCATAAAATATAAAACTTTTACAATTTCATTCACTGTACTCCATTCATTAACCCTGTATTTCTACTTCTACTTATGTTGCTTTCTCTCTCTTATCAGGCAAACATCTTGAACTGCAGGTTTATATTTCAAATATTCACTTTCATGTTCCCTATGCACTTCTCAATTACTGAAAATTTATTTTTCGTGATCCTATTTGTCTTTTTCTGTGTTCATATTTCCACATCATGCAGCTTACTTCAATGTTAATGTTTGCAAATATATAGCTTAAACTTAGATATTTCTATTGAATTTCTTTGAACATTTTAGATTAGAATACTATTTGAATTTATTAACACAAAATATTTATGCTAATCTAAATGAAAGTAATCTAATCAGTATTTTTATCTACTCTATTATCCAGCTTACTGGTTTCCTAAGTAATTATTAGGTGTCAAATCTTTTCTTAACTCTTGAGTTCTGTAGGATTATTTGTTTTCTAGACTTTGAATCATTTCTATCTCTGTTATCTCACTGATATTTCTTAAAAGTAAAATAAGTATAATATTTATGGCTTAAAATCGCTCATGTAACATATTGCCTTCATGTTTCCTATGGATTGGATTATATATGACTATGTTTAATATCTATAATGTTACATATAGAATAAAACAATAATATCTTGATTATTCTTTCTTTTTTACTTCTTTTTTACATTATTATAATCCCATTGGTATTCATTGTCCAGTTAAATCTGGGATAACTGGAACCCACATAGAAAGATTGAGTTTATAATAGGAGAGCCACTTCCAGTAAATGTAGAAATTTTGTAGTGAAAAGAATATTTGCTCTGTGCTTACATTAAGAAACCAAGAAGTATACCAGAAGACATGTTTCTTTGCCAAATACAAGGAAAGTATACTAATGAAACTTAGGTTAAAACAAAAGGTCATCCATCCTGTTGCAGGAGATGGTTATGCAGATAATTATGTATCCTTTCTCTTGCTAGTGATTTATATATTTTTTTCAATAAATACTGATTTTTATTATTTTCTGGCACTGTTCAATGCCTGGGAATTTCTCGAGGAAACAGTATAGCAGTGAATAACCATTTTTATTCTTGGTGTTTCCATTTCAGTGGAAGAAGGGAAGCTTTTGAATAAAGAGTAGAAGTAACAGTGTACAAGCACAGAAATACTGAAGAAGGCTGAGGTTGGGAAGCTATTCTAACTAGACCACAAGGAAAAAAGATGAGTTAAGAGCATGCCTGATGTGCACAGTGAGAAAAATGACCAGTGTGTGGGGAAGTAAAAATTATTTGCTTTTTGTTTTTCTAATTTTTACCAGTATATGTTTTCAATGTACTGTACACTGATTACATTTATTTTGGAGAGTTGATATATGTACATATCATTTAATTCTATTTTTATTCCCTTCTACCCCTTTACTTCTCTTTGTCCCTTTGCCTTTTGCAAAAAGGTATTTGCCTGTTTCATCTTATCTATCTTTTATTTTGCTCTTACTATTCCTTGGTATTTGATTTACAAGATTAAAACTTGAAAAGGCAGTACCTCAAGTAGAGTTACCTCAAGTAGAAATTCAGAAGATTGGAGAGCTTGACTTTCAGACTCTGTAGTCTGGATATCACTGGAGATGTTCTAAGTAATAAAACATTATGATTTTAAAAGATGAATACCAGACAGACATGGTGAGGTAGGCCTGTAATCCCAGAAAGATGATTAAAAATTCATGCCCAACCTTGGTAGTTAAGCTGTTTAGTGGCACCGGATCTCATACAAAAACAAAACAAGAAAAACAGAATGGCTTAAGTATTCTTCAGGTGAAGGTCCTGAGTTTAATCCCCAGTACCACAAAATAGATGATAGGTGACAGACAGACAGAGAGATAAATAGACAAGTACTCAAGGAACTGCTGCATACCAGCTTTAGATATAAAAATTATCATGTTGGAACATATACTGGTGGGAAAAGGACTCAATTATTAGAAACTTTTGGTAAATATGGAACTTTCAAAAACACGTGAATTGCGTATTTTGAGTTTTAGGGTTTTTTTTATTATTTATTTCATGAACTGCTTATTTTCATTATTCTTTGACACTTCTTCCAGTAACTCAGGATATTCTCATTGTGCATCATTACCCTCATAACTTTTAGAAGGTCATGGCTCCATGATATGCAATATACACATCATAAATATGAACAGTGCACTGTTCACTCTCCTAAATTGCATTTCCTGCTGAAACTTTGGTCTAATTAGGCATTTTATGTATCTGTTTCACAAAACTTGTCTTTTGGATAAGGTATGTTGGTTTATCAGGCTTTGCATAGGTACATAATCATATATTTTGGGGACACTCAGAAGTTTAGAATTCAGAGCTCAAAACTGTAGGTTGTTTTACATTAAACATCCCATATACCAATGACAAACTAAAGACCCTTGAGATCTAAGAGGTAGCAAAAGGCAGAAATGGAAGTAAATTTTATGCTAAATTATTCTTAATTTTGCAGAATGCACGCTATATCTATTGCTAGTGCTTATTCTCGTTCATTAAAGTTATTTACGTATGTTAGAAAAAGGAAAGTCATTTTGTAAGGGATTATTTCGAGGTTATCCTTGTTTTTGTTTTTGCAGGGGGTTGAAACCAGCATGTCTCACATGTTACCCACATACTGCACTGCTGAACTACATGTCCATCCTATATGGGGGTTTTAGGGGAGGAATGTTGGTTTGGAATGCCTCTCAGACATCTAACCTATCAAGTGTGTCATCTTGCATTTCCCATACTGGCTCTTGGGTTGAGCATGTAAATGATAAATATGAGGGAATTCAGTGGAATGCTCTGACGATAAGGATTAACATCTACCTTCAGTGATGCAGAGAAAGGAATGCTGAAGAGACAGGTTTTTATGTGAATATTTTACCATACGACATAAAAATTATATTGTAGACAATGTTCCTATAATTTGTCTTTTCTTCCCTCGTTTACAGTGAGCTTTTTGACCTGCACTTTAAAGTATTTGCCCTTTTCAGAAATTTATGTTTAAAATAAAATTTCTTTCTTATGTGGTATGACATTGATTTAAAAAGCCTCGTATTTCAAACTTTCTCCTATTAGGATATTTTTAAAAAATGACTTAAAGTTACATAGCATTGTTTTGCTCTTACATGTCTTTTGTACACGTTTGAAAATTAAAGTCCATTCTAGAAATTGATTTTAATTCCCAATTCATACAGTTAAAAAATAAAATTCCTTTTGTACGTTTAGCACTGACATTGTAAAGTATCACTGTAAGTATCAGTTCCTACTTATTAATATGTGTTTTTTATTTCATAGTCAATTGTGCTAAGAAGTTCCACCGCAATGTCAATAGGAGATAATTGTCTATTACCTTATTGACATTGTCACAAGTTTGTACTCATGTCTATATATAAATTTGGCATATATCTGCACATAGTTGTAGAGGTCATTCTGCATAAATTTTATTTGGGAAGATTCTGTCTTTGTAAAAATAGGCAGTTTCAAACTTCCACACCTCATGCATTATTCATACACTTATATTTGTCCACTTCTGTTTTGTTTATTTATTGCTGGGATATGAATAAGAGCATTATTGAACAGACAGAGGTTCTTTGTCTCGAGGGAGAGAAGTCCTCAGATGAAAGGTTGTAATCATCACAAGAGTTTTTCAAAAGTACGGATGGACCCAAATGGCTTCATTGTTGGGAAGTTATTATCTTAGAAAACTAAATTCCTTTCTGAATGGGCTTGACATCAGAAAAGGGTGATGATTACATTATTCATTTTTATTCCCTAGTAGTCTTGTGTTATATATATTTTGTACTACTAACAGTCAAAGTAAGATATAGTCATGAGAAAGGACTAAATTATAGATCCTTAACTTTAATACTAAATCTGTTGAACTTCTTTTCAGAGACATTATTTTCCTTTTCAGAAGCATAGTAGTTCCCTGAATGTTGACCAATACCTCAGTGAATGACCACAATTTACTATAAGACCAAAATAATTACCTATACTTAGTTGTCAAGTATCATCAAAATTCCTCTCAAAACATCTAAGAAGCATAGTTAGATTTAAAGGGGGAAAAAAAAAAGGCTTTTTTCTTTAAAAAACATATATCACATTGGTTTCCGTATTAAATATATATGAAATACTAGATACAAGTTTAAGGTCTTACCTAGAGATTCTTGAAGCCAGGGCTATCTTCATATTTTATTGCAAAGATTTCTAAACATATGTTTCCCTGATAACTTGGACTGCTATTGTTATGGGCTAGCCTAATGGAAAAATACTAAACTCTGACAGAGCTGTCCCAGATCTGTGTTCTCAGCCCCCCCCCTCAGGAATGTGTCAAGATAAGAGTTTCAAAGTCCCGACCCCAGGACTGACCGGTTCGTTCCCGCCACCAGGTTTCCAAAAAAACAGGGTGTCTCTGTAAAATGTTAACAGCAGGTGTTGACAAAGATAAATTGACTTTATGTTTAAATACCCATTCCCCACTTGGCCCACCACTGCACAGTGGTTCCGTGCGTGGATTCTACTGTTTGGTCGCCCAGCTAGATAATGAAGGCTCTGAAATTCTAATTGGCACCATCTCTGGTTCCTTGGTTTTATCCTGAGCCCAGTACACTATGAGGGGAAAAGCCATACCTGTCTTGCTTAGCACCTAACTACTCCCACACAATATGTGCTGATAAAAAGTCCTTTCAAGGAATTGTTACTTTTCTTTATGAGAAGGCATACGCTCTAGCCTTCTTTTACATTGTTGTCAGAATTATCATCCACTGAAATTAATGCAACATATACATCAAATTAACTACTAATATAATATTAAAACTGTATTTAAAAGTACCTTATCTAATCTATCCCTTTAGTATACTAATCCTAATATTTTAACAGAAAAGAAAATCAGATTTCTTGTGAAATATTCAACATCAAGATTTTAAAGTGTGTCTGTTTTAAAATTTATGCTGTGTATTTTTAATGTAACTTTTATAATTGTCTAAGGTACTTTCCATAGAAGTTTTACAAAGATTTGCTTTTGTTTCATTGTTATTTGTTTTGTTTTAAGGTTGAAATAACAGTACAGTTTTAAGAATCATAAAATACATATTATCTAACTTGAATCTCATTATTGATGTATGCAACCCCCGGGATGAGTAAAATCCACGAGACACTCGAAGAAGATTTGGAATGGAGCGTTTATTGCCAGGCCTGGCGACGCAGTCCCCCTAGGAATCAATTTGGGACTGCGCGCCTCTCCGTGGCCTGAAGAGGCTTTTATCATATCAGAACAAAGGGAGGAGGGGTTTTGCAAGCGCGGGTACAGAAGCAAATTGCATTGGTTAGTTTAAATGACTCTTTACATTTATTGCAGGCGAAGGCTCTGGGGGGGTCTGAGGTTAGGTGACCGTGGTTATGTCCTAATTTGGACTGCAGATGCTCAGGAAGGGCCTGCCCTGCACATTCCTTGGTCATGAGACAAAGTAATTACTGTCGTTAGACCCAGGTTTTCGGTCAGCCCTGTCCTTGGGCAATCTATAACTGTCTTTAACTTCAGAATACTTAGAAAAAGGGGATGTGGGTCACCACAAGAAACAGGGAGTGGGCTATTGGCACAAAACGACGCATACAGAACAGGAGAGCGGCATTATATTAGTCTTAGGTTATAACAATTATATCAGCTTTGACCTGTTATTTGACATGGGTTTTAAAATCTGGTCGTTATTGTTCAAAATTACTTTAGAAAACTAAGTATATAAAGAGATAAAGAACACATAGTATAGTATATTGCTTTTATAAAATTTAGTTCGTTTGCCAAAAATAATCAAGAAAAACAGGAAAAATATTTAACAGAAATAATTAACTCAAAAAACTTGTTATTTCTCATTATTTCCATTATTTTGAGAGGACTTTTTCTACAAGGCAGCTTTCTGATAAAACACCTTGGGTAAACAACTTTAGAAAAAATAGTCTTTTGGCTCACAGTTTTAGAGGTGTTGTTCTGGTATCTCAGTACATTTAGAAACAAAGGAGCTGAATGAGTCACTCCCTTCCCTCTATTCAACTACAAACAGCACCCTCTGGTTATTCATGCTTCCATTGTCCTAAATGAGGTCCAAAATAAAATAACAAAATCCTAAAATTTGCTGAGCCCTAGGCAGCAGAGCACTGGCTCCAGTGCGAAACATCAGAAGTGGAACACAAGAACCTGAACTATTTCTGACCTATTCAACTGTAAAACTGTGGTGACTGATAGCCAAAGATGAATTCTTAGCATAGGCTGACAAATCTTAATGAAGCAAATATGAAGCATTTAGAAATGAAAATTTGGCAAAATAACTAAAATTTGGAAGGAAAACAAGAGAACTGTTAAAAAGACTCTCAAGAAGTCAGGAATGGAAATTATTGTTCAGTGCTATTGAAATATTTAGCATAGCATAAGGCCATAGTTAATTTTGGCTAATAAAAGTCAGAATTCTTTAGTGATCTTAATTAAGGTCGCTAACAACAATATTTTTCCTTGATTCGTGAAGGCATGAGACAGCTAACCTAGTATTACAGTTTAGTGGGCAGACTCGAGCCGGGATATAGGTTTAAAATTCTTAGGAGGCTCTGTAGCATTAAGTTACTTAATTTGTTTCCATTTCTGTAAAGGAAAGTAATTATATCACCTCACAGCTTGAGAGAATTAATTATAAATTATATCCACTGGTATTATAATGAAAATTAAGACTAAGTACAAGTTGAGAAAATGATAATGTGAGATACAGCAGATCTTTTCAAGAATATGTTAATAACTAGGTACCCAGGATTCACTTTCTCCTGCAAGTTAAAATGATAGTAAGTATAGAGAGACGTAACATATTGGACTAATATATAAACGAACATTGATGAGCAATGCTATGAAATATTGTCTGCTAGGAGGTAAGCATGGAGACGCTAAGCCAAAAGAAAGAGGTCATGAAGGAAATCTAAAGCTTGTACCCTTCCTTTCCGCCAATGCACAATTTTGCACCAGAGACTCTAGGCAATTGCTTACGAAGAGAACGCAAACCACAGGTTCACAGTGTAAGCACTCCTGCGTGAGTGTGTCAGGGTGCTTTACACAAACACTGAATCTCACAGGTGCATTTGTTTCTCCATGTACTCAGGGGTAAGGTCGCCAGCGATTCAGGGCTTTACGCTAACAGGGATTTCTTCTACTTCTTTCCTCATTTTATTTGTAAAGTTCTTCAGGAAATAGGATAACAGCACTAAAAATTTAAGTATTTATACATTTTTAGGTCCTGAAAGAAGGACATCAGTGGAGAGGAAGAAAAGTATAACAAAGCCTAATGATGTATATGCTTCTTAAACTGGAGTCTGGGTTCAAAGGAACTGGAGTGAACAGGGAACCATATATAGAAAAGATGAGCTTACTCATTCTCCCATTACCCTTAGAGGCAGTTTGGGGAGTGATTTTGGAGATGTTTTTCAATAGTTGTCTTGTAGTTTTAGCACATAGCCTTAGACTGTGAGAAAGGAACTCTTTCTCTCTTTAGTGCCTCTGCATTTTACCATAAAATAAATTCACCAGTAGACTCCTATTGTCAATAAAAATAGAAAAACAGGCATATAAGTAATCCTCTAAGGCCAGTGAGATTTACACTCTATTTTTGTTTTATATAAAAGAAAGAACCTCCAATAGGAAACATCGTAAAAGTATATTCATTCAAAAAGTCTATACAATGTTCTGAATATAAGGTGAAAATTCTAATCTAGTGTTCTTAAGTGTATGAAATGTAATTGTCCCCTTGGATAAAAAAGTATGTTGCTCTTATTATAATATAAAACTCACTAATGATGAAAACATTGTATTATGTTACTTTAAAAAATAAAATTAAGAGTCATGATGTCATAGAATGGAAAAATAAGACATTTACAGCTTATTTACTTATTCTTAGGTATGTTTACACTGGAAGACTTTGTAATAAAGCACTCAGGTTTGCATCAATTTAAATGTGAAATAATTTGGTTTTAAAACTCATTTTTGCACAAAAACCACAAGAAAATTTAAAAGCAGATACGAGCGGATATTAAAGTAAAAAAAGTGTATTTGGTAAGTAGTAAAACAAAACTGATTTGTGTATAATGAGAAAAAGAAGAGTATAGTTTAAGTTGTCTCATAATAACTTACAAGGAAAAATAATTAAATAGTCAAGTAGGATAAAATGGAAAATGACAGAGTGTGCTATTCTTGCAGATATCTTGAACTTTATTTATATGAATAGTGACAAATATAATTCAAAACATGACGATATACAGTGAGAAGGCGATGAATTACCACAGAAAGTCTATTGTTTGTTTTGAAATCTCACAATACACTGAGATATATATTCAGCCTCTAGTACTTAAAAAAGACCTTGGAGACCGTATTGTTTGATAAGTGATAAGGAATAGAGAATAATGGGAAATGAAAATGTGGGATGAGGCTTTGCATATCATTTGTGGAGAACTCTGGGGACAGTATCAGTAAGATTGAGAAAATGAAAGTATAAAAATAAATGCACTCTACATATTACTTTTGTAACATTGATATTTTTCATTTCACTACATCTATTTTTAAAATATGCATAAATAAATGAAACAAAAATTATTTGAAAACTAAATAATATAATGACATTTCTTATGCCTTTGCAAACCTCGTATTTCATAATGAGTCTGTTTAAGGGAATCTCAAAAATCTTAGTCTTATTCTGAGTGTAACACCTTTTGAAATTACACTGATTAAATATTGCTTTCACTGAAAAATCAGTTTTCAACTAATTTTTGTATAATGTGTACAAGGCATTCCACCTCACAATTTGATTTTATATCTTAAAGTTGTAAGAAAATTAAAATCAGCAAAACAAAATTTTAAGACATCCAAATAAGAACCATGTAAATAAATGTAGCTATTTTATACTAAATCAGATATGCAAGGATATCTTTGTTTAACTGTAGTAGAGTTATAAATGGGAAAATTCCTGTAAGATTAAGATTATGTTGTAATGCACCTAGGAAAATCATGATAAACATCTTCGTTCTTTTATGAACATCTTTTCCTTTTAGTTTCAGACAGACAAGATTATTTTTGTTTTTGTTTTTGTATTTTAATATAGGAAAGATGAGACACTTTGTTTTTAAATATTCCAGTTCTTTTAGGTTTCTATTGACTGAATAAAATTGTCATAGTAACATTTAAGACTTAAAAAATCTTACAAGACTTATTTAAGGAATCTTATTTCTCTGTGCAGCAAACTCTGAAAAGTGTCCTTTGCACTGTTTGTAACAATATCAATGGCTCAAAACATTACTCTCAATGTTTTAAAGAGCATGGATTTGTTGTTTGATTTGTAAATTTTATGCTCAGATTCCTTGTGACCAAGTGTCTACACAAAGAGTATAATGAAATGTTAACATACCAATGCTACTATGTTTTCTCGGGCTGAAAGCTTTGTTTCTGAGTAATCCAAATGGAGCTTCTTCTGTGCACAAAAATAAATGCAGCTAGAAAATAATCTTAAAAATTTTTCTAAAATACATTTTGCTGTTGCAAATATTAAAATCCTACTGCCTCATGGATTTTTTTCCATCCTTATGGGCATTATAAATTCTGGCAGAAAGTTTCATTTTTCAAGCAGAATGCTTTCATCAAGTGGTAATGAAAACCTGCTTGACTGCACCTTATTATACAGCTGGCACATTTGACACAGAGCTGACGCGAAGTTGACACCATGTGACACTCACCAGCGTCTTTCACTGATATATACATTCTTCTCTAAAAAATTATCATGGCTCAGCAGACAAGATTAATCTTTCATTAAACTTTCTCCCCTAACTGTAATAATTATCCTTTTTTAGAAGGAAAGAAATTTTGGTATTTTGAGATAGTCCATTTCATTTTTCATAATTTTACTGAAGGTGAATCCTTCTAATCTTAGACTTATATCTCTTCCAACTCTTCAAGCATTTTTCTTATTAAAATATTACTTAATTTTATTCCTCACTCCTAAATAGAGGGTGAAAGCCCTCTATGAGTGGGAACATTGGTAACTGCATTTGTTAGTAAAATTATAAGAACATTTAGTCCTATTGTAAGTAAATATCTTCACATTTTCTTTCTCATCGACATTTTTAAGTGGAGACTAAATATCTACAATTATTGTATATGTTTTAAATCTCATCAATGTTGCAAGTACAGACTGGTAAGCATTTTGTATTGGCAATGAAAATATATATTGTATAAATGTATATAACATTGGAGGATGATTTACTTAATGGTAGTTAAATCCTGGTGTACAATGTAATTATAAATTTTCTTTGGTTTATATGATCACTCCTTGGTAAAAGATATCTTTCTTAAATTTCTATGCAAAATTACTCTAGCATATGCATACAAACACAAGCACAAGACTTTGTTTCTAAGTACAGATTACTATAAAGGGGATTTATGCCTTATAATTCTCTCATAAGTGTGGAAGTATCTTTAAGAAATTATTCATGAAATGAGAAAGAAATTCAAGAATATCTCAAGAATTTCAGGGACTTGATTCTGTCATGATAGTGTGATAAGGGTCAGATATAATATGTTGAATAACAAATAATTGTCAGAATTTATTTTAAACTGTTTACTCTGCACACAAATCAGTTCAGTACTCCAGTACTTGAGAAGGGGAAATGAAGAGAAATCCCCAGATAATCACAATTTAGTGTTCAGAGACGTTTTGAAGCTTCAAAAAGTTATAGAAAAAATGATGTTCCTGAACTGAAGACATGGAGCTGTGAATCTGTGTTTTTATAGTTTGCAGAGCAGAGCAATCCAGGAGAGAGAGAGAGAGAGAGAGAGAGAGGCAGAGCAATCCAGGAGAGAGAGAGACAGAGGCAGACGAACAGACAGAGAGACAGAGAGAGGCGGGGTATGGAGATGTGCAGAAAATATTCTTGAGATATTTAAACAACTACATATGCACACATGCATTTAACAATACAAAGAGTGAGAAATGAACAACATGAAATCAGAAAGAATAATTTCAGCACCCATGCAATACCAAGAATAGTCTCCTCTGCAAGCTGCCACCTCACCACACTGTTTAGAAGAAGCTATCCTCAGTACTGAGACCATATTAACCCAGAAAAAAATGTTGCATTAGTCAACAATACAGTGATTATACATGTAAATCAACAGAAACCTATGAATCCATTATTGAGGAAAATATCAATTGAAACAGCCTGAGGAAGGGCAATGATGATGAAATAAGATCAAAACATTTATTAAACACATTTTATGTTTTCAATTAGTAGATAGAAAATGAATGATATTTGTATGAACTGTGAAAAATATATGTAAAAAGGGCCCAATCAAATTTATATGGATGAGAAATACTAACAGATGACAATTTCACTGGATGAGGTTAATAACATATTATGCACTTCAGGAAAAGAGCAAAGTTAAGAGGAAAC
>RJWT010032455.1:0-14125 GCA_004365215.1 Cuniculus paca | reverse complement strand
CCAGTTGCTTTTGTGCCTGCTTGAGCCCTGCACAGCTGAGCTGTTCTCAGGGCTGCCCTGCCATGTGGTTGGCTTCCTCACACCGGGGAGTAGCCCATGGCTCTGAAGAAGGAGACTGCGGACAAAGTTAGGCTTTAGGGGGTCAGCAGGGGTTCCCTTGGCCCCGCTTCACTTCCCCAGCAATCACCTTGTGTCTCATTCCCCTCATCTGGGCTCTGAGAGATGTTTCATGTCCCCCTCTGTCATGGGTTCAGAGTCTGCAGGCAGAGTATGTAGATCAGTCCCTTCCAACCTCACTATTGTTCTCTTCTAAAAACAGCAGAAGCTTTCTTGGTTCCTTTTGAAATGCGCTATCCGAGTCTACAGCCATATCACCTAACATGCCTGCCTGATCTCGTCTGAAATGTGCTGTCCTAGATGTAAAGAATTGCTGTTGGGGCTGGAGATTTAGCTCAGTGGCATAAGCACCTGCCTGGCAAGTGCAAGGTGGGAGTTCAATCCCCAGTACCAAAAAAAAAAAAAAAAATTGCTGCTGGCGGAAGTACCCCTGATAGGGTTTCCGGCTGTGTGTCAGCCTCTGAACTCAGTATTCTTAGTGTGTGTTTCTCCTAACTTAGCAGCTCCCATTCTAATAGTAGTTAGCACCTTCATTCCAAAAAGGGTGCCCTTAATTTATTAGTCCTGCCTCATCATTCATGCTGTTTATGTTCTTTCTGCCAAGCAGTGGCATTGCTCTTGAGTTTATGGTCTAATAGAATTTAAAATAATAAATGGAGCATAGTTGCACATGCCTCTAATCCCAGCACCCAGAGATGGAGGCAGGAAGGTACTGCAAGTTTAAGGCCAGCCTGGACTATAAGTTGAGGCCCTGTGTCCAGCTATTTTAATAGCTGTATACAGCACCACTGAGCCAAGGAGGTACTTTTTTTTTCTCTTCTCTGTACCTGGGATCAAACCTAGGGCTTTCTCACACTGAGCTACATTCTCTGCCTTTAAAAAAACTTTTTGCAGGTGCGATTGTGCACACCTGTAATCCCCAGCACTTGGGAGGCTGAAACCGAAAGATCACCAAAAGTTCAAGGCTAACCTGGACTACATAGTGAATTTAAAACCAGCCTGAACTACACAGCAAGACCCTGTCTCAAAAAGTAAAAAAACAAATTTAAAAAAAAATTCTGTGTGTGTGTGTGTCTTTTTGAGACAGGGTCTGGCTATGCAGTTCAGGCTGGCCTTGAGCTCACTTTGTAGCCCAGGCTGGTCTCGAACTTACAGTGATCCTCCTTCCTCAGCCTCCCAAGTGCTGGGGCATGTACCACATGTGTGCCAACTTTTTTTTTTTTAGGATTAAGGTTAAACTGCCTAGGATTTGGTTCGCTTTTTTGAGACAAGGTCTGGCCATATAGTTCAGCCTGGCCTTCAACTATGTGTGAGACCTAGGCTGGCTGTAAGCTTGCAGCAATCTTCCTGCCTCAGGCTCCTGAGTGCTGGGATTTAAACTGCCTAAGGTTGGTCACATAACTTTGAATGACTACCAGGGGTCTGTGCTAACCAGGCTCCCGCTTCCTACCCTTCCTGCTTCGTAGGAGCAGCATCAGCAAGTTTTCTTGCTGACTGTTGTCTTTATCATTTCTTGCCTCCACTCACATAAATGTGTGTAGAGCTCACTTCCTCATGATCGTTCTGTTGTATAACTGCAGTCAGCTCCCTAGAAACTGCCCTCTTGATTAAAGGAATTTCCCTGAAAATGAAGACTAGAGTCTTACATCTGTGGGAAGTAAGTGTCTGCAGGGGGAAGAGAGGGCTCAGCACCAGTGCTTCTGGGAGAGAGTAGCTCACTAAGAACAGATGGAATGACACAATGTTGAGTTGCGGGGGAGGTAGGAACGGGAGTGTAGCTCAGTGGTAGAGCACTTGCCTAGCATTTGCAGAGAGCCCTGGGTTCCCATCACCAGCACTGCAAAAGGAAAACAAAAAGTGTATGTATGTGGAAAAAGTTTTTCCACATAGTATCTGATTGGGTCATCTTGGCCAAGCAATACTGACCCTCAGACACTGCCAGGAACAGGGCCACTCAGCTTCTCATCTTTTGTTTCATTTGTTTTTTTGAGATGGTCTCACTACGTAGTTCAGGCTAGTCTTGAATGTGTGGTGAGCCTCTTGCCTCAGTCTCCCAAGTGCCAGGAGATTACAGGTATGCACCACCACACCCAGCAATCAGTGTCTTTGTTTCCATCCTGTGGCCATACAAGCCTGTCCTTGCTAGCCCCTGACCCAGCTTTTGTTTCTCTTCCACTGAAGGGGAAAACAGGAATGAGAAATAGATAAAAAATACCAAGTGAGCTGTCAGTGTTAATGTGCTGTAAACGATGAATGAATTCAAAGACCTCAGTGGTCCTGTACCAGGGATCTAAAGACATAGCCAGGCGTGGTGGCTCACGCCTGTAATCCCAGCACTCAGGAGGCTGAGACAGGAGGATCCTTGCGAGTTCAAGACCAGCCTGGGTTGCAAAGTGAGCTCAAGGCCAGCCTGAATGACATAGTGAGACCCTGTCTCAAAAAGACAAGGGCTTGGGATTTAGCTTAGTGGCCTAAGCATCTTCCTGGTAAGCATAAGGTTGTGAATTCAATCCCCGATGCTGCAAAAAACAAAAAGACAAAAGCCATTGGCTGCAGTGTCCAAACCTGTTCCGCAGGTGTCTTGTTCTTTGGTGTCAGCCGATTCTGTTAGACTTGGGCCTGTCACAGTAGTGCCATGTGCATGCATCCCTTCTCAGCTTGTCACTATAGTGTGTTCACTGTTGAAATCCCTTTTTTTTTTCTTTTTTTTTTTTTCCTGTGGTGATGGTGGTGGTGACTGAACCTCAGGACCTTTGTACTGAGCTACATTCCAGATCCTTTTTTTACTCATGACTTCACCATTGCAGTCTTATATCAAGCAGTGTTTTGACCAAAGATCTCTCCAATAGAATATAAACTCCATGAGTATGAACCCAGGAATTCCGTTTTCACTTTCCACAGTCTCCTAACTGGTAAGCCTAGTCAACAAATACATGTTGAACAAGTTTATATGAATGTTTAAATTAGTAAAGGTTGACAGGTTTTTCTTTAGTAGAAGAGTGAGCCTTGTGGATCTGGATTGGGTTTATAGGTAGTTTGGCTCTGCGTATTCCAGGCATTTCCCCTCTTCACCTCATTCCTCCAGTCACTCAAATTTACAGGGCTTTTTTATTTTATTTTATTTTTGTGGGACTAGGGGTTGAACCCAAGGCTGCTACACTGAGCTATATCCCCAGTCCTTTTTTAATTTTTGAGACAGGGTTGTCATTAAATTACCCAGATTGGATTCAAATTTGTAATCCTGTCTCAGCCTTCCAGAGTGCTAGGATTACAGGTGTGTGCTATGCCCAGTTTAATTTTATTTATTTTATTTGATGGTACTGGGGAGTGAACTCAGGGTCTCCACACTGAGCTACATCCCCAGCCCTTTTTTCATTTTTAATTTTGAGACAGGATCTCACTGAGTTGCTAAATTGGCCAGGCTGAGTTTAAACCGGTTATCCTTCCTCGGCCTCCCAAGGTGCTGGGATAACATGCATGTGCCACCACGCCTCGTTGAAAGTTACAAGGTCCTGGTGTCAGGTCAAGTGAAGGACACTGGCCTGACATGGGTGGCAATGAGAGATAGGAAAGCCAGTTAATTTCTTTTCCTAATGTAATGCCTTCAGTTCTATGGAAAGATTGTTGAAGCTGGGCGTGGTGGCTCACCAGTAATCCCAGCACTCGGGAGGCTGAGACGAGGATCGTTGTGAGTTCGAGACCAGCCTGGGCTATAAAGTGAGCTCAAGGCCAGCTTGAACAGCATAGTGAGACCCTGTCTCAAAAACACAAGGGCCAGGGATCTAGCTCAGCAGCCTAAGCACCTACCTGGCAAGCGCAAAAAAAAAAAAAAGGATCGTTGAACACACCTTACTGCCACTTGCAGTCAGTGCCAGGTTGCTGCAAGGCTGGCAGGGATGAGTGGGCTGATGATGGACCCAGAGTGAAGAGTGTGGGCAGGAGGGCCCAGATGAGCCACCTGGTGGGGGCTGCCTTCTAGGTGCCCTCATTAGGTGCCTCTGCTCCCCTAGGCCAGCCCTCAGTGGCTTTCCTTCCACATGGGTCTGGACCCCACACTTAATCCAGGGCCTGGGCAAGGGGCAGGGACTGGAAAGAGATGGGCACCAGGCAGTTGGGGGCCTGTCAGGCTGGGGAGGATGTCTCCCCCCAGCAGCTGAGCCACCAGTCTCAGGGACTGGTTAACTATGTTCTCCCCTGTACCTGCTGGGTTCAAGATTGGCAGAAACCCAGCCATCTTCATTCTGTTACTGGACAGTTGAGACAGTAAACACCAGATGGTGGAGACCCCAGTACTGTTGTCCATGGGACGAGGGCAAGTTTTGGTGTCTTGTCTGGGGCTTCAGGAAACTTCTCTGTGAACAGCCCATTGGGAGTGCTGCACATGGGTCACCCTGTCCTACATAGGCCTGGGCTTCTGAGCTACCTGATCAGGTTGGAGGAGCAGGCAGAATAGACAGTGATGTGTGACTGAGAACCCCACTCAGTCTGTCATTCAGGCAACAATTGTCAAGAGCTCTGCCCAGGGTACACGTGAGGGAGGCAGACTTGGGACAAGTGATTTCAAATAAATAACTTTTTTTTTCATACAGGGGATCGAACTCATGATCTCATCAAACAAGTATCTTTTTGATTGAACTCAGGACCTCACGACCTTGCACTTGCCAGGCAGGCACTTAAGCCACTGAGCTAAATCCCTGGCCCTTGACTTTTTGAGACAGGGTCTCACTATGCCGTTCAGGCCAGCCTTGAGCTCACTTTGTAGCCCAGGCTGGCCTTGAACTCACAATGATCCTTCTGTCTCAGCCTCCCGAGCGCTGGGATTATACGTATGTGCTACCAGGTCCAGCTTCAAACAAATATCTTTAGGAGCAGCTCAGAGTACTTTGGGAACTCAGAGCAGGGGATGAAGGAATCTAACCCATGTCGTCCTGGTCTGAGCAGAGACCACTTTAAATCCTTCTCCCTGTGATGCTTTTGCACCTGCTGCAGATGTATCGTCATGGGTCAGGAAGGCTCAGTAAGCGCAGCTACACCCTCTAATTCCCAATTATTGTTCAGCCCTGCTCTTGACCACACAACTCCTGATATGTCCTCAAGCCCCCCTGGCTGGACAGCCGTAACTGTTACACCATACTCTCCCCCTGGAAGCCCTATTGTGACTTTTTTCTTCCACCCTCCCACTCCCCCCTTTATGTTCACGACCCTATAAAGACATAGCCTATATAAGAGCTGGTCTGGTCTCTACTGCCAGTGAGGTCCCTCTCCAATTTGTTCTGAAATAAACCTGTCCCGTTGAGCTCGCACCCCTGCTTCTTTTCCTTTTTGTCCTAACGGGAAGCATATGTCCCTGACTTGGGATTAGTGAAGGATTCCCTGGGTGAGCTGAACCGAGAAGGACGGGCAGCAGAGCAGTTTATTACACGACAGGCCAGGGATGGCACTCCAGGAAAACAACAGTATTTGCAAAGCCTCAGAGGCAAGAGACAGAGTCACTTAAGGAACAAAATTGAGTCTGTCTGGAACATTAAGAACAAATGGGAAACAGCAGGCAAAATCAAAGGCCTAACAGAACATGTTAAGGGATCTGGGAGTTAACCTAAAAACAGGAAACCATTTGAAGATCACTGTTGCTGCAGAGGAAAGCAAGATAGACTATGGGAAGTCCAGGTAGAAAGCTACGGAGGCAGAAATAACGCAGGTCAGGAGCAGGGCGGTGTCAGTGGAGATGGAGAGAAATGGAAGGGTTTGAGACATAGTAGGGGGCAGAATCACTCAGAAGTGGATGGGGGAGGAAAGGAGCCAAAGATGACACCTAGGCTTCCTGCTTGCATCACTGGGTAAATGACCATTTCACCAGCAGTGGACATGTTACATCTGAGATGTCTGTGGGACACACACAAGTGGTAGTATCCAGGATACAGTCAGAAGGGACCTGGAGTGGGGATGAAGATTTGAGAGGCACTGTGATGCAGAAGGGGAAAGTTATTGAGAGGGAGTGTGCAGGACCTGGGAGCAGTACATTGAAGTAGTTGGTAGCAAAAGAGGAGGCTGAGAAGGAATGGATGCTGGACACTGAATCCAGGGCTTCGAATACACTTGAATTGTTGTTGTTTTCACAGTACTGGGGATAGAATCTAGGCCCTTCAAACTGAGCTACATCCCCAACCCTATTTGAAGTTTTTAGTTTCCAGACAGAGTCTCATCAAGTTGCCCAGATCGGGCTCAGACTTGTGATTCTTCTGTCTCAGCCTCCTGAGAAGCTAGGGTTACCAGCTTGTGCCACTGTGCCCCTCTTCATCTTCTAGAATTACAAGTTGAATAAATCTCTTTTCCTCATAAATTACCCAGTATTGCTTATTCTGTTACAACAGCAGCAGATGGACTAAGACAAGTCGAAAAGAGATGAATGGCAGCCTCAGAGACAAAGGGGTTCACGGTGGAAAGTGGAGGACACAGGGTCAAGCGGCCAATCTTGTGGCTTACGGGCAAGAACAGAGGCTACACTTTCCCTTTTCCTTCCCCAGCACCAAACCCGCCAGTTTCCTATTTCTGTCCCTGATCTTGACCAGGTCTCCACCTTTGAACCAGCGCTTCGTTTTCCCTCCAAACCAGTGGCTCAGCCTTACTGCTTCTCTTGCTTACTGCTTATCCTGCTTCATCTCTTCCGCTTCTGGCTGTACCTGTCTAGCGCAGTCTCCTCATTCCTCAGGTACTCCAGCACAACTCATGTCGGTCAGCAGGACACACATGCATCCTTCTCAGCTCATCACTATTGTGTGTTTACTGTTGAAATCCTTTTATCCTTTCTTTGTGTGTGTGTGTGTGTGTGTGTGTGTGTGTGTGTGTGGTGGTGGTGGTGGTGGTTGAATCTCACCACTTAGGTGATCTCACAAGTTCAGGTCTGTCATCCACAAGATGGCCCTCAGGTCAGACACCAGACACAAACCTTGGGGTCCCCAGGTCACTCTCACTGTGACAAAGCAGAGCTATGTTTAGGGCTTCCTTTGATCCCCATGGGTTGGATAATTCACTAGAACGATTCAGAACTCATGGAAGCACTAACAATACTTAGGATTAAGTTTTAATTTAAAGGATATACTTAGGCAAGGGTGGGATGAGTCCCAGGATCTGAACTTTGATGTTCTCTTCCCCAGAAGTCAGGGTGCGTCATTGTTTGGCACATCAATGTGTTCACCAACTGGGAAGCTTTTGCTAAGGTTGTGTCCACAATTTCTTGGGTTTTTGGTTTTTTTGGATGGTGTCTCACTATGTAGTTCAGGCTGGCCTTGAACTCATCTATGTAGCCCAGGCTGGCCTCAAACTTGCAGTGATCCTCCTACATCAGCTTCATGAGTATGGGATTACACGTGTGTACCACCTCAGCTCTATTGGGTTTTATTTTACTGACATCAAGTGGGTCAAAATTCCCACTGTGAAACACACACACACACACATACACACCCCTCAAAATAGTCCTAGGGATCCATAAACTTCACCCAACTTCCAAAAATGTCCATGGTAGAAAAAAGGCTAAATGCTGGGCATGGTGGCACATGTCTGTGATCTCAGCACTTGGGAGGCTGAGGCAGAAGGATCATCATGAGTTCAAAGCCAGCCTAGGCTACATAATGAGACCCTGTCTTAAAAAAAAAACAAAAAACAAACTAAAAACCTTACTTAATAGAAGTATATGTGCCCGGACTCTTTCCAAAGGGATGGTTGGTGCTAGGAACTTGTCATCTCTGGTTCAGGTCCACCTCTTGATGTCCTCAAAGGGAAAGCTCTGGGACATTTGCTCTCAATGCACACATCATCAACAGCATACAAGGCAACAGGCAAGAGGATGCCCTACCTAGAGGCACAGTCAACCAGTATAGGTCTGCTATAGCCACTAGGCTTATAGCTGGACAGATAGACAATCTCCTGAGAAAAGTAGCTACAGGCCATCTTGTGAGATTTGCCCTGATACCCATTATCCTAGCATATCTGGGATATGCTATCTGGGCTAAGGATTTCACTGGTGGCTCGGGAAGAGATGAGCAGGAGACCTTGCTGAGTAGGTACTTCTAGACTGAATAGCAACTAATTGACTCAACTGAGATCCCAACTTTTTTTGGTGGCACCAGGGATTGAACTCACAACCTCGAGCTTGCCAGGAAGGTGCTTAGGCCACTGAGCTAAATCCCCAGCCCTTGTCTTTTTGAGACAGGGTCTTGCTATGCCATTCAGGTTGGCCTTGAGCTCACTTTGTAGCCCAGGCTGGTCTCGAACTCACAATGATCCTCCTGTCTCAGCCTCCCAAGTGCTGGGATTACAGGCCTACACCACCAGGCCTGGCTGAGATCCCAACTCTTGAGAAATTTGAATCTGAATAACTGGAGATCCAGCAGGTTAAAGGGCCAGCAGAGGTGACACAGAGAGAGGAAAGTGGAAATAAGAATGAAGATTTGTCAAGTCAGATTAGCCTTTCACCTCACTCTCCTAGAGATCTGGCCCGATGCCTGTGCTTTCCACCACCTGGAAGAGCTTATCTAACCCTATACCAAGAGCTCACAGAACTGTGGAGGGCCAGGAATTCCCAAATGCCCAAGATCAACGGCAGACATGAACATGCCAGAGACTAACAGTGAGGAAGTTGGGGGGCTTTCTCCTCAGTCTCCCTAGTAAGACTTCCTCTGCCTGACCCACAAATAGGTTTCTATGGCTTGTGTCCAGTGCTAACTTGTGTCCTTGGCAGTGCCTTTCGAAGGAATTCTGATCTGCTTGACTACTCACAAAGCAGCCAGAGCCAACACTGCCCTCTGTGGGGAGGAGTCAGGTGGCAGGTGGGCAGAAAAGAGAGAGGCAGAGAAGTCTGTCACTCCCCATTCGACAGAAGCAGCTTGGGGAAGACCCTTGTAACCTGGCTGCCTTGGAGCCCACAGTGGGACTCCTCCCTTCCCTCTGGGACCTGTTGCGCTCCCCTCCTTGCTGGAATTCTTCACAGAGCAAATCTAGTTCAGTCTTTGCTCAGAAACAGATTCAGATTCAACTACATTCATATCCTAATCTTAACATTTTAGGTATGAGGAAGAGAGGTTCAGAGAGAAGTTTGATGCCTGCAGTAAGAAATGACAAGTTCAAGCTCCTTACAGGTTCCACAAAAATCCTGTCCACCTGGCCTCCTCATCACACTGATAACTTGTCTTCCCCAGAACGTGCCCTCTCATCCTCAATTCTTTGCCCCTATATTCCCCCGACTAGAAAACCACGGGATGCCCTGGGGAAGTCTCTGAATCAAGACTTAATGTGGGCTCCTCTGTTCACTGTCAGTGCGGCAGGTGTCCTAGTTGCCTTTGCATTGCCACTTCTTCATATAGGGCCTGAAAGGTTAAGGTACCAATAAATATGTACTCTTGGTTTCATTTCATTAAATTATTCGGATCTACAGAGCCTCCGAATGAGAATCTCTTGCCTAGTTCTTGGTTGCCGCCTGTGGTCATGGATGACCTCCTGGGTTCCAGCCATATTCATTAATGGGTTTATTCAATCACTCAACAATGTATGACTGGCCTATTGTACTTTAAACACTTTGCCAGGTGCTGGGGATCAAAGATGAATGGGGAAATTAACCAGGGGGATAAAGTTGAACAAACACTCAAAGAACACTAAAAATCTGTAAAAGAAAAACAAGAGGATTTAATTCGTGCTTCCGTCCAGGTGTATGGGGGAACACCCCCTCCGACACCCCCCTCTCTGCCTTCCCACAAGGAAGATTTTAAAGATTGGAGGGGGATTAGCTCTGTAATCCTCAGGTTGGGAGTCACTTTCAGTAAGACGTGACACCCACGCCTAGATCTATTGTTTTCCTAATTCCCAGAGTGGGATCCTGAAATTAGTGGCTTGGCTACCCACTCGTCACCAAGAGGCCCCAGGAAAGTCCTGAAACCGTTCTCCCTTGACTCAGGACACTCCGCCTAAGATTATCAACTGTCCTTAAAGCGGTCTCAAACGTCCTTAGAAGACGCGGGCCCTTTAAAAGGACAGGAGACTGGCGGGCGCGGGTTGGTGAGGACGGAGGGCGTCACAAATCCTGAACAGAAATCTGAGCGGTCCGCCAGATCCTGCGGTCCCACCCGGCGCCCGCCACCAAGCCTGGCCTCGCCAACTAGAGCCGCTGGGCTCCGCCCCCAAGGCTTGGGCTCCGATTGGTTGGCGCGACAGCAGGGCGGGGCCAACTCTTAAAGGTCCAGGAACTAAGAATACCGGGAGGAGGAGGTGGCAGCTGCGAAACCTACCGAGGTGATGCCTCGTAGCCACATAGGTGTCTTTTAAACCTGTAAAGCCCATCCCCTAGTGGCCCATGGAGCCCACATCAGCCTATCCACTTTTCGGAGGCGCCTTCTCCGCTATCTTCCCCCGTGGGGCCATTGATGTAAGGTGAGAAAGCCCAGGCACCAGTGGAGGCCGACTGGGTGGGTTGCGGGAAGAAGCCTGAAAAGAACCAGGGTCTGCTTCGGCTCTTCCCAGCGACCTCCGACCGGTCCCGGACAACCAAGAAGTTTTCTGCCATCCCAGGACCGATCAGAGCCTGATCGTGGAACTTCTGGAGCTGCAGGCCCACGTGCAGGGAGAAGCGGCTGCGCGGTGAGGAAGGGGCTGGGGCTGGCCAATGGGAAGGTCGGAGCCGAGGAGGTAGGCGGGGCTTGTGGCTGGACGGTTATTAGAAAGAGAAGGCCGGGGCAATACACACTGTGCGAACGGAAGTGAACGAAAGATGCTGGGGAGGGGGTTGGGGGGTAAGCGCCAAGAGAGTCCCCTCTCTCATTCTGCTGCCCCAATCCAGGTATCATTTTGAGGACGTTGGGCGGGTGCAGGGGTCAAGGGTCCTGCAAGTGGAGTCTGTGCAGCCCCTGAATCTGGAGAGCCTGGCCTTGAGAGGCTGCTGTCAAGAAGCCTGGGTCCTCTCTGGCAAGCAGCAGGTAGCGAAGGAAAACCAGCAGGTGAGGGCCAGGGAGTGTGAGATGTCCTGGAGCATGGAGGGGATAGTCTAGGGATCCAGGTAAGCGTCCTGACTCTGATCTCTTAGGTAGCAAAGGACGTGATACTACATCAAGCCTTGCTGCGAGTGCCTCAGTACCAGACCGATCTCTTGGTCACCTTCAATCATCCCCCGTAAGGAGGAAAGAAAGGGCGGGTACCTTCTGACTGGGTCTAGGCTGGATGGGCAGAGCAGGAGATTGGCAGGTGGGGTCCTCCAAGGAGGCAGAAGGGGGCCAGATGCTTGAGGTCACAGATACCTGCGTCCTCTGGGGAACACGAAGTGGGAACTTGCAAACCTCAAGCTTGGATGTTGTTCTTTCTCCCTTTGTTCCCTCAACCCCAAGTCCTGACAACAGGTCATCTCTTGGCCCTGAAAGTCTGTTACCTCCTTCCTGGAACCTGGGTGACTTTGAACAGCTGGTGACCAGCCTGACCCTTCATGATCCTAACATCTTTGGTCCCCAGTAAAGATGCAGAAGCACTTCGTGATGCTGCTAAGGACTTAAGGATGCAGTTTTCGGAGGGGAAAAAAAGAGGGTGAATACCTGGGTTTCCTTTTCTTCCCCATGCATAAACACAAGACATCTCTCTGCAGAAATAAACTTACTTTATAACCAATGTAATTTCTATGCCTTTGAATAATAAGATACCTGGGTTCCCCCAATTCCCTTTGACCTTGGACGGAGAAGTTTAAAGCTGTTCATGGGAGCATTAGGGACCCAAGGCTGGCAATAAAGAGGGCAAAAGTATGCTTTGGAGTGAGTGGTTCAGCCCTGAGAGAGGAATGTGAAGTGTACAAGGGTGGTGGGAATGCGAGCGCAACATCTAAGGGAGGGAGGGAAACTACTGCTTGTAGTGGGGCAACCCTGAGAGAACAGACGGGGAGTGGGGTTGGCTGTCCCCTTCGCATGATAAGTAACATGGTCAGTAGCCACCAAGATATAGTAGTGGTGGCAGAAGTGCTGCTGGAATGTGGGAAAGTGGCTGTTATTTAGTGTATGTGTGGTAGAGGGAGCGAAGCTGATCCCAGAAGAAGAGGGAGAGGATGGTGTGGGGGCCGAGACGGAAGTAGGAGGCACCTATACCCTTGTACATGCCCAAAATGCCCTCTGTCCGAGCTGTCTGCAGCAGAGCATCCAGGATCCCCCGGTACATGAGGCCCTGGATCACGTTGGAGAGGAAGGGAGAGCACGGAAAAGGATCTCGTCAGAGCCCTTACCCTTGCAGGCTGCATTTGAAGCTGACCCATCTGTACCCACAATCAGCTCTCTCACCCCCAGCTTTCCCTGCCTGCACCCGGAGCACTCCCTTACCTTGCCCTGAACATCTGTGGGCTGGTTATAGAGCCTTGTGCTGGCTACATCAAAGGGTGTCATGGCCAGGACTACTGCGATGCCACTCACCATGGCAGCTGCCAGAGCCACCTTCCAGCTCTGGGGAGGAAAGATCTACAGTATGAAAGAGGAAGAACTTTGTCAGTCAGCCAATCATTCAACCCCTAGGACTGGACAGGCCATGCCCTGGGGATGCTGAGAGCTGTAAGTCAAGAGCTTTTACTCTAGCAATTATAACACAGTGTGACAACTCGGTGAAGGAGGAAGCCAGTGTGCTCTGAGGTATCCCTTATGGGAGGAACTGACAAGAGAACTGAGGGAAGAGTCCCCAAGTCCTCCTCTTTCTCCCTCACCTCTGGATGTTGGCACTGTCCCCTCAAAGCCCACCTCCATTTGCCCAACCCTCCCTCTTTCCTGGGCATGGCCTACCCCCTTCCCGGGCAGTACCTCCCAGTGGCTCAAGAGGTCCTTGGTGGAGGAGAAGGTGCAGAGTTGAGTGGAAGAACCGACGGCAACTCGGGGCAGGCCGCCCAGGGCCCCACGCCACAACCCCACCAGTCCATGTTTTTGGCCAATCTCGGTTAGCGCCTGAAACATGCCCTGGTAGGGGGAAGACCATGGGAGTAGGGTTTAGTCACCCCAACGTCAGGGACTGCCACCTCCTGACCCTGTCAAGGATTGGTCCTTAGTACACTTATCCAGACAGCTAGTCCAATGTGGGCTCAGAACCAGCATGTGGACCCCTCAGGTGTCTACAACTCCTTTCCACCCCCGAGTAGGACGCAAGGACATCATTGGGGCAGGACAAATGGAGCAGGAGAAAGAAGCTGCAGAAGATTTGAGGAACAAGCATGCACGAAGGTCTGGAGGGGGTACAGAGGCAGAGTACACTGATGGGCTAGGCAAAGCTGTGGCCAGGGTTAGAGCTACTGGATGCAGGCAGAAAGCTGGGAGGAAATGGGAAGGGATGGTTGAGCACTCCAGCAGGTCTGGGCACCTCTCACCTGATGCCTATACTGGTGCCCTACGGCAATTTCAGACGCTGCTTGTGCCTGTAGGTGTGTCTTCACCTGGGAAAAAAAAGAGTTTCACAGCCCATGTCCCACTGGCTATCTTCCCACCTTAGAGACCCCCTCAGACTTCCTAAAGGTTATTAAGCAATGAATACCCTTTTAATTGGATAATTATTGTTGTTTCCACTTAATAAATTGGTCATGAGACTCTGTCCGTTGGCTCCAGTCCCAGGGAACAGATTTCCTAGCACTGCAAGATACCCCACACACACATCCTCTTTCCCTTGGGTGCTGGGAGTGGGGGTGGAGAATGGCATTATTTCCTAAGACAGTATTTCATGTTAGGCAAGACCTGAGTGCCAGGCCTATCATGCCAGCTCCCATTCCCAGATCAGAGCTGTTACCATCTTGACCAGACTCTATCAAACTGGCCAAAATGTGCTCTTTGGCCCCCAGGACTCAGAGGGGTACATGTTCAGCTGACTTTGGAGTGCCTTTTTTTTTTTTTTTTTGAGATGGTCTCAAGTGATCCTCCCACCTCAGCTGCTGTAGCTGGGACTACAAGCATGTGCCACCATCATATCTGGCTTAAGCTGACTTTGTTTTATGGGTGTTCTTTTTTTTTTGCAGAACCGGGGA
>RJWT010032454.1:0-14117 GCA_004365215.1 Cuniculus paca | reverse complement strand
TTGAAGCCATGGAAGTTTTACCAAATCTAAGGCAAAAGAAAAGCAAGCTAGGTAGTTAGTGAAAGGTACTCTTTCTCACACACACGCACACTTGACTCATTTTATCGTGAATTTTTGCAAGTCCATTATTGACAGTGTGCATTTGGTTTTTGGTGCACTTAAGATGTTTTTGACACTAAATGCTTCCCTTGTCACATCATTTCTCTGAGGTTATGGTTAAGGAGTACCCTGTCTGATCCTATGATATAATAGAGAAGGACAAAAAGGTCACTGGGTAGAAATGAGCTAGATTTGAAGAAAGCACTGAGTAAATCATGTTGGTACATTTATGCATATATTTACACTATAAAAGGCCATAATTTGTACAGCTACTAGAGTGTGAGCTTTATCTGACACAGAAGTATAATGTAGCTTTTTATTGTTTGGCTTATGGTAGCTATTCAATTGTTCATAAGTGAATAATAAGTACTATATTGATAAGTAATTTTCCATTCACTGGTGCTTTCCATGAAAATCATATTTGTAAATTTGTGCACATTCAAAAAGCTAGATAGAACAGAGTCATGGAAAGTAATCATAATTTGAATCCATAAGATGCTTCAAATCTCAGTTATTCAAAATACTTATTAAAAGTTCTCTCGATAAGCAAAGTAGATCTTTGGAAATAATATTTGCCACTTACAATGAGCATGTGTTCCAAGTGAATACAGTCGTTTGAGGTATTGTGGATAGGAGATTTGAGGGCCTATATACTGGAGCAATAAAAAATTAAATACACATTTGACTATGATATGTTTTAAACTAACTTTCATATCTGGTTAGTTCACAATCTGAGTAAGGAAAGTAAAATTATGTTTAAAGTCTCCATATCCATGACACAAAATACTAAAGTAGAAAAATTTGTGTATTTTCTCATGTTTCTTTCAATAACAAAACACATGTAGAAATAGCCCTCAGAAACATTTTTCTACTTTAGATTTCCAAGGCAAAAAGAAGTCTGCATAGATGGGACCAAACTTCTTTTTCTTTCATTTGATCCTAAACTGCATCAGAAGAAATAGTTTTTGTATGCTTTGATTTTTCTGAGTATTGGAGAGAGAAAGTACTATGTTACAAATTGCCACTATTGTTCAAAGCCATCAGACAGACCATATAGAAGCCTTGATAAGAGCACTTGAAAGATTCTTTTATAGTGATAACTACAGTGGAGGAGGATATAGTCCTTGGAAGTGAATATAAGGTGTTAGAATGGAGTGTTGTAGACTATTTGAAACTCTGTATGATAGCTATGGTTTTGAATTTAACTCTTAAATTGCTCTCAGAGCTCCTCTCACGATGTTATATATCATTTATGTATTGATTAGCTTGAAAGAGGATGCCACCAGAATATTGATTTTGCTGAAGAACAAAAGAATTCTAAGAACATAAAACACTATTAAAAACTACATATTTGACACTTAATAGTGTGGTAAGATAATCTTTCTTCAGCATGTTGCCCATCATAAATTGATATTTATTAGACACATTCTGGAAATAACAGATTAAACAAATAAAAGGAACATGAACCTAAATGTACCTAACAATATATCTTTTTATAGAGCATATATAAACTATACAAATAATAGACTAAAAGACATATAAAAGAGGGGCAGTAGTATGAAAAGATGTAGATAAGTGAAAATAATATTGGAACTTTTAATGTATCTTTATCAAGTCTGAAAATTCAGGCAGATAAATACAAGATTTGATTAACATGCTCAAATTTATACTTATATTTATAGATATATATGTAAAATCAACCATGTCTCAAGCTACAAATGAAGTTTTAATGAAATTAAACCAATATTTTATCAGCTGTTTTTAGGTCATAATGTCAAAATATAAAACCACAAAAGTTTAAAAAGCCTTTATATATCAAGAAACTGAAAACTATCAGTATTATATTAAAAGAGAAAATCCTAAAGAAAATAACAAATTATTTATGCTTGAGAGCAAATGATAAATTACCTTTCAGAATTTGCAAGGTACAACTAAGGTAGTATGCAGAAAAATTTAAAGCTTAAATATTCAACCAATAATAACTAAAGAAAATGAGGTGAGGTTTTATCATAAGACACACACACCCAAAAAAAATACAACTAAGTAAACTCAAAGAAAGAAAGAGTTAGAAAAAGATGACAGCATCACTCAGTGGAATGGAGAATAAAAATTACACCTAAATTATACATACTTGAAAATAGAAAAAAATAAAGACGTTAAAAACATACTCAAGTTAATATTAATAAACTTTAAATTTTGATAAAATGAATAAAGTTTGATGGAGGAAAAGATGAAAATTTAATTTGTCATTAACTACAATAAAAATGAGATGACAATCAGAGCTCTTCAATAGCAAAAACTATGAACAAGTTAATGGCAAACACAAATTGCACCTCAAGATCATACCTACCAGTTTTACAAGTGCATGTTACCAAACACAAAAGAGACAGATAAGTCATTCTATAAAGTTAAAAGAGAGAGAGAGACCTAACTTATTTTTAATACTAGTATGACATTAATTGCTAGGACAAATTATAGTTTATGAAAGTTACAAACACATTTCACTTTAAATATACATACTGAAATTTGAAGTTAAATATTTAAGTAAATCCATAAATGTGTAAAGAAAATATGTTTGTATGAAGCACCATTTATTTACAAATATGAGAATTGTTAAGCAGTCACTATACAATTCATCACATGGTCTAATGAAGAAAATCACATTGTCACTTCAATAAATAGAGCAAAAGACTCTCAAAAAATTCATCATTTTTTATGATAAATCAATTGGAAAGAAATTATAGATTCCATGTTCAAAAAAGTTTGACATCATGTAATGGTTGATACATTGTGTCAACTTCATAAGTTTAGAAGTTTAAGGAACACAGCAAGGAGTTCATGTCCTTATATTTTAAATGTTCTCAGCCTGTGCAAGGGCGTAGAGGTTGTGTGAGTCTACACCCATCCTGGGGGAATGGTAGCTTGCTTATAATATGAGGGAGAAGAAGAGGCTTATTCTCTCACCATCTCACTCTTGCTGCATTTGCTGTCTTCTGCCACTTTGAGCCATTGCCCATGTGCCTTGCCACCCTGCCTTGGAGCCAGCTCATTATGGAAAGAAATGTCCACGAACTGTGGGTTAAATAAACCTTTCCTTCATTAATTTTGGGCATTGGGTATTTTGTCCTAGCAATGAGGGAAAAGTAACCAAGATCCATCAACTTAGCACAAAATTTAAATTTATGTCAGTTCCATTGAAGACCAGCAACAATATAATGGAGGGCAACAGTATGTAATGGGTTTTCCTATACATCCTACTCAGTGTGCCAGAATTGCAAAGACCTGGATTTTTTTCCCCACCTGAGCTAATTCTCAGGATTGCTTGTGTAGCTAAAAATTTTGAAAATTGAAATAATGCCTTGGCGGAATACATCACATAGCCCTGTAATACATCTGGTCTCCTGCACAGTATAGTCTTCCTTAGTGCTTGTTATAAAAAAGGCAGATTAGTGAGCATAGTGCTTAGTGAAATAACTCTGTGAATTACCTTTACATGAGTAACAGGTATAAAATTGAGGAAAACACTTACACTGTTCCATATGGAACAGATCTTAAGAAGAAAGGAAAAAATCAAGAAAGACAACTAGATTTTTAGCTGGAGACTTGGGCTTTCAGTAGTTTTTATACTAACAGGTTGTCTGTCCCTATTTAGGCTATTCATTTTTCTGGGACTTGTTTGTTTTATTTATAAAATGTGCAAATAAATTAGATTCATATGTCTCAAGCAATATCCAAAGGACCATGAAACTTTCACAAGTTTGTCCAGGTTTCTATGAATAAAGTAAAACATTTGTAGTTTGATAATTAAATATCTGAACTTTACATCTTTCTTCAATCTTTTCCTTTTTTAACTTTTGGTAACTGCTGGTATTTTCCTGCCACCATATGTTAATAGGCAATAAAATAAATTAAACATATGAATAATAAAATTTAAATATAAATAAAGATAGTATATTGTTTTAATGCAAAAATATGCTAACTTATTTAATTTATGCTACCAGCTTATTTTAGTTCATTTATGCTACAAGTTTATTTTAGTTCATTGAAAGGAAAGTTTTCTGTTATTATTTGTTTCTTTGTTATAGGAATCTTTCAGGCGTATGTGTTGAACTCTGAGTTACAACTTTGAAAGTATTGATACACAGTGCATTAACTATTGTTATTCTTTTGTTTTAAGAAATTTTTTATAAAATAAAAATTGGTACATTGTATTAGTCAGTGTTTTACTAGAGAAAGAGGTATAACACAAGATATAAAAATATATAAGGAATTACAAGATTGGCCTACCATGGTCACTCACAAAGTTAGATGAGGAATAGTGCAGAGGGTGTCTGCACACTGGAGATAGAAGGATTTGTTCCAAGGTCTGAATCTCACAGTGTCCCATGCAAGTCCATATCAGGAGGCTAATGGGTCTGAAATGAAAGGTTGAAGAGTCTGTGCTGGAAAGTGAAAGATTCATGCTGAAAATAGAAGAGTCTCTGCTACAAGACTGAACTGTCTGCAACAGAAGCTGTGGAGTCTGTGCTGGAAGCCAGGAGATGACATCCAAGCTAAAGGCTGGGGCTCCTCTGAAGAACAGAAGTGGAACCATCCTTCCTCATTTTCCTTTTATACCATCCAGGTGATGAGTTGCCCTAGGGTAGCTACTCTGCACTCTAGGGTGTAGAATTGCTGAACTGGTTTAGTTAAGCTTCTAAACTTTTCAACTTGACACAGTCAATCAACCATTAAAATCAGCCCTTTGTCAACTTGGCAACCAGATACATTTCTTTAATGTAATCTCCAGATACAGATACAAGCTCATAATTATGCCTAACATGTTATAACTATCCTGGGTACAAATGAAAATACACTAATTCCCTCCCTAAAATAGAAGGTAAGTTTTCTTTGGGTGATACTTACACTTATCATTTCATAGTTTGAACATTTTAACACAGGTTTAACAATTCTTAAGAACCACTATTATGTTTATCAATATTTTATTACATTAGAAACATATTAGGAGAGAAATAGTACAATTACAATCCTGTTTTCTGTAGCTGATCATGGGATCATAGCTGGTATTTAGGACTCCTTTCTTATACTACCCTTTCTGTATTCCTTTGACCTTGAGCAAACACCTCAGCAGGTCCTGGGTCTTTCCTTGGTGAAGTGACCCATACCTTCATTTCTGAAGGTTCTGGACTATTTGTCATTTTGCCTGGTTTAAATTGTTTTTTCCCATTGACTTTAATAATAGGACCTGGAAATATTAAGAGGTACCCTAAGGGACCTCCTGCACACCATGTATGTTCTTGCTTTCTTCCATTGTGTAGTAGTAGTCAAATTTCTCCCTTGACAATATGGTTCAATCACCTCTGACAATACTGTGACTCCTTTTTTAGCTTATTTCCACAGAGGTATGAGGAGACCAAAATTTTCAAGGGAAAGTCTTAGCTTTGAGTTCAATGGTATCATTGTCGAGCCTCCACTCTTAGAACTAAGACTTCTAAGCTAAGAGAACATAAGGTAGTTGAAAAGGAAGCAAAAATTTTGCTAGTGGATCACCAGGAGTAATGGTGAGTGGTACCATTGCCACTTTCACCCCTTGATTCCTGGACCCATGAATTCTGGCTATGGGAGACAGACTACCATATAGTGGATGCTGATTCAAAGCATATCCAACCTTTTGAAGAATTTTACCCCAACCCTGAAAGATATTGCCACCTAACTGGCATTGTAACTGTGTCTTCAAAAGACTATTTTCCCTTTATATCAATTCAGGTGCTTCTGCATAGTGAGGAACATGATAAGATCAGTGAACTCCATGAGCACATAACAATTGCCTCACTTCTTTGTCTGTAAAATGTGTTCCCTGGTCAGAGGCAATACTAGGTGGAGCTCCATGATAGTGGCTAAACCATTCTGTGAGTCCATGCACGGTAGTTTTGGCAGAAGCATTATGTGCAGGGAAAGCAAATCCATATCCAGAATACATGTATATGCCAGTGAGGACAAAGTGTAGTCTCTTACATGATGGAAGTGGTCCAATATAATCAACCTGCCACCAGGTCGCAGGTCACCACCCTGGGGACTGGTGCCATATCAAGGACTCAGTGTTGGTCTCTGCTGCTGGCATATTGGAAATTCAGCAGTGGCTGTAGCCAGGTTAGCCTTTGTGAATGGAAGTTCATGTTACTGAACCCAGGCCTAACCTGCATCCCTTCCAGCATGGCTACTCTATTCATGGGCCCATTGGGAAATGATGGGGTGGCTGAAGAAAGAGGTTGGCTACTATCCAGAGAATGGATCATCTTATCCACTTGATTGTTAAAGTCCTTTTCTTCTGGGGTCACCTTTTGGTGAGTGTTTACATTGGAAATAAATAATTTTACCTCATTTGCCCACATGGAGGGGTCTGTTCACATACTTCTTCCCAGAATATCTTTGTCACCAATTTTCCAGTTATGTACCTTCAAACTTCCTGACCATCCAGCCAGACCATTGACTGCAACTCACGAATCAGTGTACAGTCACACATATGGTCGTTTTTCCTTCCAGGCAAAATGTACTACCAGCTGCACTGCCCAAAGTTCTGCCCACTGTGGTGATTTCCCTTCACCACAGTCCTTTATGGATGTTCCAGAAAGAGTCGATAATGCTGCAGATGTTCACTTGAAGATGGTGCCTGAATAATGAGCAGAGCCATCTGTAAATCAGTACCTAGATTTGTCTTCCTCTGACAGCTGATCATATGGTACATTCCACAAGGCCATGGGTGCATGATGGGAAACAGAAAGTAATATGGCAGATGTAGAAGCCATAAATATCTTGGCAACTTCTTCATGTAATTTACTTGTATCCTGTGGACCTGCCCTGGCTCAATCACATATATACCATTTCCATTTAATAATAGACTATTGCTGTGCATGCCCAATTTTATGACTCAGTGGATCAGATAATACCCAGGTCATGATAGGCAACTCAGGTCACATGGTAACCTGGTATCCCATAGTCAAGCATTCAGTTTCCAATAAGGCCCAGTAACATGTCAAGAATTGTTTTTCAAATGAAGAGTAGTTTTCTGCAGATGGCATGGCCTTGCTCCAAAATCCTGATGGCCTCCACTAAAATTCATCTATGGGGGCCTGTGAGGGACTCCAAATGATAACTCTACCTGCCACTTACACTTCGAGTACCATTGAATCTGTTGTATCAGGTGGCCCCAGTGGTAGAGAAGCCTGCATAGTAGCCTGGACCTGTTGCAGAGCCTTTTCTTGTTCTGGGCTCCACTCAAATGAACAGCTTTCTGAGTCACTCAACAAATGGGCCAGAGTAAGAAACCTACATGGGAAATGTGTTGCCTCCAAAATCCAAATAGGCCCACTTGGTGTTGTGCCTACGTTTTGTTTGTTGGGGAATCCAGATGCAACAACTTACCTTTTACCTTATAAGGAATATCTATAGATGCCCCACACCACTGGACTCTTAGAAATTTCACTGAGGTAGAAGGACCTTGAGTTTTTGTTGGATTTATTTCCCATCCTCTGGCACTCAAGTACTTTACTAACAAAGCCAGAGTGGTTGCTACCTCCTGCTCATTTGATCCAATTAACATAATAGCATCAATGTAGTGGACCAGTGTGATATCTTGTGGGAGAGAAAGATGATCAAGAACCCTCTGAACTAAGTTGTGACACAGTGATTGAGAGTTAATATAACCCTGAGGTAGGACAGTGAAGGTATACTGCTGGCTTTGTCAGCTGAAAGCAAATTGTTTCTGATGGCCCATATGGATAGGTTTGAAGAATAAGGCATTTGTCAAATCAATATTTCCTATCAAGTACCAGAGATGTGTTAATCTGCTCAAGCAAGAAAACCACATCTGATACTGAAGCTGCAATTGGAATCAACACTTGATTCAGTTACAGTAATTACTGTCATTCCTCAAGATGCATCTGTCTTCTGCACAGGCCAAATGGAAGAATTAAATGGAGATGTGGTGGAGATGACTACTCTTGCACCCTTCAAGTCCTTGATGGTGGCACTAATCACTGCTATTCCTCCAGGAATGTGATAGTGCTTTTTGTTTACTATTTTACCAGGCAATGGTAACTCTAATGGCTTCCATTTGGCCTTTACAACATACTATCTCTTCATTACAGGTTAGGGAACCAATGTGAGGATTGTGTCAAATACTACGTGTATATATATCCCACTTATGTATTCTGAAATGGGAAATGACTACAGGATGGATTCAAACACTTACTGGGTCCACTGTGAGTTGGAACTTTGCTAAAACTCTGTTTATTATCTGACCTCTATAGGCCCCTACTGTTACTGGAAGGCCACAATAATGTTTTGGATCCCCTGGAATCAGTGTTATTTCAGAAACAGTGTTCAATTGTCTCTAAAATGTCTGACTATTTCCCTTCCTCCAATGTACAGTCACTCAGTCAAAAAGGTCTTAGATCCCTCTGGGGGAAAATGGAAGAAAGATTGACTGTATATATTTTTGGTGCATCAGCACTCCTCCCCAAGGGAACCTGGCCTCTTCTTTATTGGAGAATTTCTGAGTCTGTAAAGTAGCTCAAATCTGGGAACTGGATGAGGGGCTGAGATTCCCTGTTACCACAATTTGAAGTAAGTTTCTGTTTATTTGCCCTTCAATTTTTCCAGTTACATAAATCTAGTAAAAATTTTGTTGTCTCCCCATGTATTTCACTTTTGGGAACTCTGAGACTGACCAGCCAATGCCATAAGTCTGCATATCAGTTTATTCTGGTCATTGTTCTGCTTCTGCTGCCCATTATGGTAAGTATGTGGACCATGCCTTTGGTGATTAAGTGCTGCCACTTGGCCTCTGTCACTACAGAATCCAATCAAGCCCATTGACCTTAAATTTTTCAATTGAGTAACTGTGTGGTCCCTACTATAAGGTGTGGTATACAGAGAAGAGCAATGACAGGGCTCTTCAGGGATGTTGGTACTTCCCTCACAAATCTGTTTCTCAAGCTGCTAGTGAAGGACATGTTTTCTGGATCATCCCAGTGTGGAGGATTAGATTCACTCAAGCATTCCCATTTCCTTAAGCTACTGAATTCCCTCATCAACAGTAAACTAGCATATCAGGCATCTCTAACTCATTAACAGTGGGCTTTTTGTGTGTGTGTGTGGCACTGGGGATTGAACTCATGACTTTGTACGTCTGGCCAACCAGCCAATGAAACTAATAACACCTTTCTTTACTCTACAAACATCAAAATTAAATTCCTAATCTTTGTTTAAAAGGAACATAGCAGCAAACTCATCCTGATCCAGGTGAATCACATTGTTTCACATCTGTAAAATCCATTCCTACACTTGCTCACTAGGCCTCTGCTTACAAGAGTTAGAAAAATCAAGAAGTTCTTTGGGAGAATTGTATACCTCCTCATGGGTCACACTGTGTATCTCACCCTTAGAAGCCCTCTGTGGTTTGAGCCTGGTTATAGGCCTAGAGGCAAAAATAGGTGGTGAGAGTGGGTCCTGAGAAATATTAGCATTATCCTTCTTGGTCAACACAGGGTTAGCTTCTAGAGATATAATAGAAGAAGCCAACACCATAGAGGGTGGAGGTGGGGATGCCTCTGCCACTGTGGGTGGGGAAATCTCTTCCTTTAGCAAAATAATCTCAGCATCTAGAAACTTGACATACTCAGCTTCATCAGAATCTTCCTGCACACCTTCATCCCAGTTTATGGGATCCCATTCTTTTCCAATCAGGGCTCTCACCTTTGCTTCAGATACCTTTCAAGGCTGAGCATTAAATTAATTTTGTAGTTTAGCCAATGTAATTATGAGGGACTGTGTTTGAGTTTCTGCAATCTCAGCCTTGAGGTCACAAGAGAGATTTTCTTTTAGGGAACACTTGGCAACTTTTAATTTACCATGTGTGTCTGGAGCTGGGAATTCGAATCTTTGACCTCCTTATTTTCCTTTATTAATCTGTCCTAACAACCAGAAGACTTTAGACTTCCTATGGATGTTTTGAGCTCATTGATTTCCTTCACTAGTTTGTCCAGGGATGCTAAGGCCAACCAGCCAGCATCATTATATTTCCTAATCTGCCAAAGATATTCAAAACTTTCATGCATGTAGTTGCTAAATTCCTTACTACTCACAAGTGGTGAATTAGAATAATCAAATGGATCTACATAGCATATTAATTCAAATAGTTCATGCCAAGCATTTTAAGTATTCACCACAGAATTAGAAGGATAGACCATGTATCTTTAGGTCTCATCAAATTGAGGAGCTGACTCCAGCTACTCCTAAAGCCATTGAAGAATTCCATCATCACAATTCTGTTTCTCTAGAGTCACTCCTGGTACCAAAATCTGTATCAGTCAGTATTTTACTAGAGAAACAGATATAACACAAGACATACAAATGTATAAGAAATTACAAGATTGGCTTGTGATAGCCACCCATAGAATTGGATGAGGAAAGGTACAGAAGGTATCTGTAAAGTGGAGATAGAAGACTTCAGTCCAAGGTCTGGAACTCACTGCAGTGTCCTGTGAAAGTCTGTATCAGGAGGTTGATGAGCCTGTAATAGAAGGTTGAAAAGTCTGTTATGGCTTGTGTCTGGATGTTCCCTCCAAAGCCTCATGCAGTCATGAGGGAGGCTTCTAGAATTTGTGATTGATTGATGGTCCAGTGCTGGGATTATGGGTGTGAGTGCTATATTCATCCTAGGGTGGGTGTGACCTACATAGACTATAAGGGACAGAAAAAAATCTTCTCTCTGCACTCCTCCCTTTTTGCTCTTGATACTTTTTCTGTCTTCTGGTCACCATGAACGGTTGTTCCTCTGCCATGAATCTTGCCTTGGAACCCACTGAATATGGACTGGAACCTCTACAAACTGTGAGCTAAATAAACCCTTCCTTCCTTAAGATTGTCTGGTGTTTAGTCTCAGCAATGAAAGAAAAGTACCCAACAAAAAATTTATGCCAAAAGACTGAAGAATCTGCACCAGAAGCCAAAGAGTCTGTGCTGAAAGCCAGGAGATGACATCCAAGCAGAAGGCAGAGACTAGAGCTCCTCTGAATAGAAGCAGATCCATCCTTCACCATTTCACGGTCATACCATCTATGCAGCAAGCCAGCATAAAGTGGGTTTTCTACACACTAGGATGTAAAATTACTGAGCTGGTTTAGTTAAGCTTGTAAACTCCTCAAATTAACATAATTGATCAACCATTATATACTTACAAAGAAATATGGACTTGGTAGTGATGTCCTATTTTGGCATGTAATAAAGTCTTACTGTTTTTGCTAGTAAAATTATCCCATGTTCATGTCAGATGTGTAAGTCTTTCATGGTGGCTCACAAAGAAAACTCCAGTGCCAGGCATTTTCTTCTGAACAAGTTGGAGAACACACTGTAGAATTCTTAGAGTTATTTTTACCTTCATTAGTCAATCTTTTAACTGGTGTCCTATGAGAATAAAAATTATATATTTATAGAGCTTCTGAAAAGTTGAATAATAATGAGTACTTATTCAGCACTGGAGATATGCTAAAACTAAATTAATTACCATTATAGGACTCCATCTGCACCCCTAGATAAATTTTAACTGTTGAAAATTACTTTTTTAAAAATTATTTCAAGCATTTCTTTTCAAAAAGTGAAATTTTTAGAAACTACTTGCAAGTAACATTTATAGAATATGAAATTTATGTAGTTTATTCTAGACAATATATGTAGTAAATCCAACTATTAAAATAGTGGAGACAACATTTTCTTGTAATCTTTGTAAAAATATAAAATGATCACCTTATACTCTGACACAATAGCATTATGATTTCAACACTGGGATATTTTTTCTCTTCTCATCAAGAAATACAACATATTACAGTGAAAATTTTGGCAGTTATTGGAGTTTGAAATTTAATGTAGAAAAACTAAAGTTTATTTTACAACAGGGGAACATACACTTCAAACAAAATTGTTTATAATTCACATTCCAACAAATGCATAGGGAGCTGTTGCTGTGGTCTTAGGACTGAGCGTGGAGGAAGCAGCCATCATGAGTACTCCTTCCAGAGATTTTTTTCTTTTTTTTCCCTGGGCTTAAAAAATGAGAAAATCATATGTGAGCAATCCAAGACCAGAAGATCACATCTCTACCCGAAAAAAGTTTCTGCCAGTTGGCTTTTGGCCTGAGACTTTGAGAATGGCCCACTCCCCACAGGATGAGGGGTGACAACGTGAAGCCTGCTTAGTAAGAGTGTATGGTCAAATTGTTTTCTAGAAAAGCCTTGAAACTCCAACTCAGAAAGACTTCTGATATGATTTCCCACACATTCACACATGGACTGGTTTCACTCACCTAAACTATTTGCATAGATAAGAAAGTTCCAATTTCTCCCTATGTGGAGATAAAGCAGAAACAAGAAAAGTTAGGAAAACATTGAAAATTCTTATTAAAAAGGAATTTTATTGTATAATAATAGTGTACATCTTATTTTCTGAGAGTTGAGTAACTCAGAGAATTTATTTCACCAGTTTCTCACTAGATTATTGTAAAGGGGCTTAAGGAATCATTTCATTGACCTGCAGATTTCGTTTGACATGTTCATGAGATATAGTAATGATATTTAAAGTTTCTTTGGATCACTTGAACTTAAATGTTACAACTATAACATTGTTTACATTTTAAAAGAGCAAGAATCATGAAAGAATTCTAGTATATTATTGCCACTTATAATCATCATAGGGAGAAAGAGAATATTTTTCCCCAGAGAGAATATTTTCCATAATGGTAATCAGATTATTCTTTCTGAATTATACATTAAACAATTCAGCTGACCTGTCACTCTACTGACTAGGTACTTCGAAGATAATTTGTATTAGAAGTTAAATTTCATTGCATGAGTTTCAGTTATTTGAGATCACAGATAACAGTACTACATCTTTGCTTTCCTGAATTTGAAACTGTGTTATCCCTAAATCATCTTATGTCACAACTAACTCTGGCTTCTTTCAAAGACATAGCATGTTCAGGTACAAATTCATATGATGAATGTGTTCATTATGCATGAGAAACATGAACCAATAAAAATTAAAAAAAAGAAAAAGTTGAGCCAGTCTTCCAAACTTGGGATAAATAAAAAAATAAAATAAAAATGGTATTTATTTCAGGTGTAATTGAGCCCTGGAAAAAAGCAAATGAGTAGCACAGATAACATTATATACCTGCCTCCACAACAATTTTTAAAAAATAATTTGAACTACCTCATGATTATCAACAGAAGACTGTTCATCTATGTGAATCACACTTTTTAGCTTTCACAACATGTTCCTGGCCAGAATTGCGAGTACAGAGCTATGTGGCAGCTTTACTTGTGCTACACTAGCCTAGGTTGAGGCAATTTTCCTCTGATTGCCTGAGCACATTGTGTTGTGGAAATGCAAACCTTCAGAATTGTGATGAATTTCTGCCGGAGTCTCAGCTTTGTTTTTTCATTTCACAAGAAGATTAATGAGAAATACCTGAATTATACACTTGTTAATGCTTTCAAATGCACAGATTCTACTACAAAGTTCTTCATGTTGAATGTACATTAGCATTAAGACAAATTGTGGTGAGCAAATTCCTTATTGCCAAAAACAAGTTAAAAATTTAAACATATGTAAGAAATGTCAAATTTCCATACAATCAATTGTTAGCACTCAGCATGTGTTTTGTCTGTTCTTGGCCCTGTATTAATTGCTTTATACTGACTAATGAGTAGCGTACTAGTATTGTCCCCATTGAACAAATGATAAGAATAACATGACTTATGAAAGATTTTGAAGATAGCAAGTTTTAGGATTTGAACTTGAGCTAGGATTGTGAACTGCACTTAACTCACGCAGCATTGTGTTTTATACAACATAAGCAACACGAATGCTTTAAACATAAAATGATGCACTCAGTCAACCAATACTGTTTTCAAATGTATAGTTTTAATTTGGAAGGCCAAGTATCCAGGCTTTACCATAGT
>RJWT010032453.1:0-14120 GCA_004365215.1 Cuniculus paca | reverse complement strand
TGTATCTATTCCCAGAATTCCTTCTTTCTTCTTGCTTCCCTGATCTGTCCTCGATCCCTCAACTTCCTGGCAACTGCTTTCCCTGGCCCTGGAAATTCTTCCCTCAGACTGCTTTTTCCATTCATACAGTTAGCACAGAAATAGGCAGATGTTGAGGTTACTGCTTGGAGTCACAAGTACTCATGATGGCAATGACAACGTGAAATCTACAGGGTTTCCCCACAAGCACAGAAGATATGGAGTAAGGAAAAAAAAATCTGTGAATGAATACATTATATTTAAACAAGAAGCAAGAACTGCAGTTGATACCAGACTTGAAACTCAAGAGTGTGGTGCCTGGACCACTGCACATAATCCCCAGGGATCTGTATGCAAAATGTAGTTTGAGAAACGTGTTCTTCGAAAAGTATTTGGTTAAAACTCAAGCTCTTAGGGCAGCATCCACAGCAGTAAAAGCAAGAACCTGAAGCCAGACAGCTTATTTTAAATCCTGTTTTCTGAATAATACTTTTTAACCTCTTAGAGACTCAGTTCTCTAATCTGCAAAATGGGGATGATAACAATATTATCACATTGGATTAATTTGATTAATAGTTGTAGAATGCTTAGAACAGTGGCTGACACATAGTAATTCAATGCCATATTAATGGCTGGTTAAATACATCTTTCTAAAGCTCATTGAGACATAACCAAAATGTCCTAGAATTTTTTATGAAGCAAATACACTACTACTACTGAACTTGCTTCAAGGCTGCCTCTGAGCAATATTTCTACCCTGTGTTTATGTACTCTGCAGTGCAATTATTTGTATCCCTCTGCCTTCCAAACTAGACTGTGACCTCTGGGAATAAGGATGACATCTTAGTACTCTGATATCCCTCCAGTGTCTGACACAGTAGAATATCTATAAATGCATGTACAATGAATTAATAGATATTTGACCTTTCATTATTTCCTAATCTTAAGGCCTATATCTTTTTTTTTTTTTCTTTTTGCGGCACCGGGGATCGAACTCATGACCTTGCGCTTGCCAGGCAGGCACTTAGACCACTGAGCTAGATCCCCAGCCCTCCTATATCTTTTTTTATTATGCATTTTTCTCCTCGTATTGTCAGAGACCAGGATATATCACCCCCAAATGTGCCACTTTTTGACATATTGATTATTTTGAGCAGAAGGCACTTAAAAAAATAGCAAGCACAAGGAGAAGCTTTCTCTGAATTTCTCTATCTGCTTAAAGACAGATTGTTTAAAAAAAAAAAAAGACCTCAATTGTTTTCAAGTCCCTCCAGGGACTTTTATTAACCAGAGATCAACTCCTATTACAGGAGAGGGCACTAAGAGTAGACACCACACAATAGAAAACTTTTATCATACATTATTGTTCTGTGCCATTTGTTTTTCTAAAGACTCATTCATGTTTTCCTAAAAATCATATATTTTTCCTTAAAAGTTTATATCTCCCTCCATTTCCCCTATTAATCATGTCTTAGTTACTTTCTCTCTGTGCTTCTAAGTTTAATAGCTGAGTTCATGAGATAACTTGACAGCAGACAAGTTAACAGGAAAAAGGCATACTCACTCAATATTTATCATTACATCTATGAGATATTCAAAGATAAAAAAGTGAATACCCAAAACATTGGTGAGACAAAATACTTAACACCCAAAGTTAAAGAGGGAAAGGTTTATTTAAGTCTTTCTTCTTCTATAATGTCATTTTATCATAATCACCAATACTTAAGGAGAACACATGCATGTTAATGTGAGATTTTTTTCAATTCACTAAATATGTCTTTATATTATCCATACCGTGTTTGAAAGTAGAACCTAGTAGTCTTGAAAATGCAAGACTGCAGATTTCTACAAGACAACGACAGGGCAGAGATTTTGCTGTAAGTTAATGTGACCCCCTGCATTATTCCCTAAGAGTAAAAGATGACTTCGCTGAACTGTAGTCCCTCTAGACACATATTACAGCTTGTGTTATGCATCTAGATATTGGCGCCTAGTTATAACAGCCCCAGAAACATATAAAAATGACTATATACTATGAGAAAGTAGAATTCATTCCAGAAGTGCAAGGTTAATTTAGTATCATAAAATCAATTAATGTAATATATCATATTATGTTACAGAAATAAAAAGACAAAACCTATGTCTTTGTGTCTTCTAATTGATACAGAAAAATATTTGTTAAAAAATCTACCACCATTTCATGATTAAGTAACACTCAGCAAATTTAGAATAGAGGGGAACTTCCTCAAACTGATAAAAGGAATAAACAAAAAACAAACTAACAAACAAACAAACAACCATCAGAAAATCTTACCGGATGCTGTTCCCCTAAGCTGAAAACAAGTTAATGATGACCACTTTCACCATCTTACTCAGTATTGTCCTGGAGGTGGAGGTTTCCCCAGTTCAGGTGGGAGTGACTGTTAAAGAGTATAAGGTTTCTTTCTGAGTTGATATGAATATTCCAAAATTAAATTATACTGAGGGTTGTATAATTCTGTAAATACAGAAGTTTTAATATTACTGTTAAAAAGTCATTATAATACAAAAATGACAAATGTTATAAACAGTAGGTAACTTTTTCCTAAGCATTGAGGGTATGCTGGAAAGTACACTAATACCTTCAAATATATTATTTCCATAATCACATCTAAATTAAATACTGTTAATATCCATAGCTGACAGATGGAGAAACTGAGGCAAAGGGAGTGCTGACAATCTCTGCATATCACTGAAAAGACACCTGAGGTAACTTTGACTCATGCTCAATTCTTGGACCATTTTTCTTCCTTGAGGGCTATTACTGAAGAGAAATTTCAGCAGAAAATATCTAGGAAAGCAGTTCTTGAAACCATGTGTTTTGTGGATATCTGTTACATGACTGGGCTTATTTTCCACCTACCAAAAGCAAAATGCATTGATGACAATAATGCAAATTACAAATATTGAAGAATTGTCATGATGCAAAAAGTTATGCTTATTCTGTGTAGTTTAAGACAACAGAACCAGGTTAAAGAGCCAGTGTGTGTGTGTGTGCATATGCACATGTGCGTGTGTTACAGAAAAGCAGATTTTAACATATGAAAAACTTGTTCACAAAAAAGACTTGTTCACAAATGAAAACACTGATTCATGGTTTCACTATTATTGAAGAGATTCATGGAGAAATTATATAATTTTCTGCAGGAATTTTCATATTTTTAAGACGTTTGGGCTAGGACATTGTTGCCCTATAGAAACATAATGCAGCATGTACAACTTTTCAACTTTGATCATAAAATCATGTAGCTTTACTTATATAATTTTAAATTTCTTGTAGGCAGATTACACAAACAAAAAGAAACAGATTAAATTAATTTTATTATATCGTGCCTAGTCCAATATATCCAAGTCATTTTTAAAAACTTGTAATCGGCACAAAAACAATGAACAATGTACATTCTTTTTTAGTAATGTCAAGCAAAAATTACAGAAGATCACTGTTTAGGACTACACTCCTACACTGGACTCTAAAGACTAGATAAAATTCAAAATGGAGTCAGTCGTGCAAAAGTTCCATATCACTAAACTGAAGCTAAACTATTTATCTAACCTTCTGAGAAATCAGGAAAGATTACAGCGAAATTTCCCAGGCGGGTTGCTTTTAATTGGCATGATAATGAAGTTTATTTTATTTTATTTGTTTTGCTACTAGAAATCGAACTCAGGACCTCACACTTGACAGGCAGGTGCTGTACCACTGAGCTATATCCCTGGCTCTCCTCTTTTGATCCTAACAAACAAATAAACAAACAAAAAAACCAAAAAAAAACCCCAATAATCAAGTTACCTCATGTTAACCAATCAATTAAAATTCTGTTTTGTTTAACTGTCCTCACCTTACTTTGAGACAACTAATCTAATCTCTGTTTTTTGTTTCTGCTTTCCTTAGCTTTTTTTTTCTGTTTACAAAACCAACCTCTTTTGCTCAGCTCATGTTAACACTTATTCAATTTTATGGTATAACATGTACAATTCTAGAGTCATAAATAAAGCCAATTAAGACCTTGAAATCTGTTGTAATTTTGTCTTTCGACAGTACTAAGTTTCTGAAATTTACTGTGTATCTAACACTTAATAGCATGTCTCAATTTGGACTACCTGCCTTTCGAATGCTCCATAATGACATGTGGCTACTGGTGACATGTGGCTACATTTTACTGGACCCCACAGATCTTGTTCTCAAACCTTAACTTACAGGGTTTATTAAACTGGACCCAGCAACTGATCTTATGAGTCTGAAGTGGAGCCCAGGAGTTTGTATTTCTCACCATTTCTCAGTAGATATTGATACTGCTGGTTCAGGGACCATACTTTAAAAATCACTGAGACAAACCTGAGTTATTTACACATGAGAGGAGAAATGCTTCTCTGTACAGTGGATGTACACACTTATTTTTATGAGATGGTGGTCTTCGTGCTGTGAAATTGAGATTTTTCTAGGTTAATTTCAAGGGATCCTGCCTTTCTCAGTCTTCATTGAATGTTTCTTCTACCATCATTATCTTATTCTTGGGCCTGTGGTGATGTAGTACGTCATGGTAAGAGTGTGTGGCCAAAGAATCCTGCTAACCTCACAGCAGCCAGGAAGCAAAGAATAATAGGAGGGGGCTGGGGTCCCGATTCCCCTTGAAGGATGTATTAGTAATACACTAAAATGTAATATATATGTAATATTTTATTTGCATTTGACTTTCAACAGAGGTATTTATACAATATTACTGAGCGTATATGAACATTAATGTAAGAATAAATAAAAGGTGGAATTTAAAATTCTTGTAAAAAGCATTTGGTGGGATGTAATTTCCCTATGTTTTAAACTCCAGAGGTATAAATACCTTTATGCTTTCCTTTTGTAATATATCTATCAGCTTCTGAACCTATGGATTTATCTAAGTCTTTGTTGAAACTATAAATTTGTCACATTATATCATATTTTTGAAGATTTCTAATTGTGTAGAATAAAATTTTTCATTTTCTCTCCAAAATACATTTAATCTTCAAAAGGAGTTTTCTTAGGTTTATTAGTCCAGGATTTGGCAAGCATATCTATATCTAATGTACACACATCACATTATTTCCCATATAAAATGGGTCTAGATATCACCTTGTACTATAGTTTAGATCTTAAATGTCCTCCAAAGGCCCACGTTTTGAAGGTTCGGCACTATTGGAAGGCACTGTTGGATAGTGATGAAACCTTTAGGAGGTGGAAACTACAGGAAGGAATTTACACTATTGGGGGCGTGCCCTCTGTGAGTGAATTGTAATATGTCAACTTGATTGGATTAAATTCCTAGCAGATTAGTGCAGCACACATTTTCATGTGTCTGTGTGGGTCATTGGAGGTATGACATTTGGTACTATATATGGTCCCTGGCCTCTTTTCTCTCCGGCACTGTTCTTTTGCTCTGCTTCCAGCCACCATAAACTAAAGTGCTTTTCCATGATGTTTCTGCCATGGAGCTGGACAACTATGGCCTGAGTCCTGTTAAACTATTAGCCAAATTAAACCTTTCTTCCTTTCAAATGTGGGTTTTGGATATTGTGTCCCAGCTTCAGGGGTCCTGACTAATGCACCCTTGAGGGGATATTGGGACACCAGTCTCTTCCTATTTTTCTTTTCTTCCTGGGTGCTGTGGGGTGACCAGGCTTCTTTCACCATACACGGTTACCATAATGTATTTTGTTATCAGAGGCCTAAAGCAACAGGACCAAGTAACCATGGACTGAAACCTCTGGCGCTGTGAACCAAAATAAATTCCTCCTTCTTTTTGGTTGATTTGCCTCAGGTATTTGTTATAGCAGCGGAAAGCAGCCAACAAGGCTGTAGGCATAGGTCCAAACTGTTTGGGCCCACATTCTCCTACAATATGCCCTGGATGCTGGTCAAAAGTTACTAGATGTAGTATTTGTTTTTCAAGTTTTAGGTTTGCTTGGTTCTAATTCTCGCTTGTTATTTTCATCTTTTTTCCCTTTGGAATGGGATCGTTTACCCTGTGCCATTATATGTTGGAACTATGTAAGTTGCATTATATGTTGGAAATACATAATCTTTTTACAGGGGTTCCTGGTTAAGATTTTGTCTTGAGTTTCAGAGGAGCTATTGGACTTGGACTTTTCAGCAATGCTGAAACAGTTAAAACTATGGGGACTTTTGAAGATGGACTAAATGCGTTTTGTATTACGAGGTTGTCTTTGGGGAGTCAGAGGTTGAATATTGTAGTTTGGATCTGAAGTGTACCCTAGAGTTTCACATGTTAAAGACTTCATCCCCACCTGTGGTGATATTGGGAGGTGGTAGAAACATTAGAAGGTAGAGTCCAGTGGAAGGAAATGAGGTCACTAGAGAAATATCCTAGAAGGAGATACTGGAATCATGGTCCTTTCCTCTCTCTGTTTCTTTTTGCTTCCCAATCCACCTTGATCTTTGATCTACCATACATTTTTCTCCATGATGTTCTGCCTCATCAAAGACTCAAAGCAATGGAGCCAGGAAACCATGGACTGAAACCTCTGAAACCATGAGCCAAAATAAATCTTTCTTCTTTATAAGCTATTTATTTCAGTTATTTTGTCTAAGAAAAAGAAAGATAACACATTGACAAATATACCTTAGGACCTTTAGTTAGGGTCTTATGTGTTGGTGTTTATCCATTGAATATAATCATTGATAGCCATAAGGAATTTCTTTTCAACTTACAGTCTCAAAACATACATTTTTTGCACAAATTATTTTGATTTAGTCTCATATAAATCATCTGTTAGTACAAAAGTCTTTATTAAAAAAGTTGGGGTAGGTAGGATTGCATTTCAGTTTATTTAAAAAGGCCTGGATATTCTTGGCAGCCAAAAAGACAAAAGTTTCTCTTCAGTAGATGCGAAGAAAGACAGATCTTTACACTCATGTAACCAAGAAACAAAACTGCCTTCTTTGTAAGATATTCTGGAACACAGCAGAGATCATTTTCTCACAGTAATCACAAAGGCACAAGTTTTCCATCAACTCCAAATACAGAAGGGCTTGGATATACATGTGAGTAAGGAGCACAAGGTCCTCATCAGGCTCCTGTTACAAAGGGAAAGGTTATTTAAGTTGGAAAAATTTCCAAGGGGACAAGAATCAATGGTCTAAAAAGTAACATATGGAACATTTCAAAATGTAAATTTAAAAAAAATTTTGTGATTATGCTTTCCATAAAAAGAATGAATTCAGATCTATCTTAGCCTAAATATTCCATTTACGAAAGGGACTTTGGACTTCAAAATATGTAGCATATGAAACAATATATTTCAGCTTTTTTTCTTAAAAGCTTTCTAAGCAATTCTCAGCAGACCCAGAATTCATTTTAGAGCATCCAATTATAGAGTTTCTAAAACATTTATTACAGGTCATTTTTAAAACAAGATTAAAATATGGTTATATGAATTAGTCAATAAGAATTTATTGAGTGCCTATCGACTCTTACTCAAATGATTGCTACTAGGTCTTGGAGAAATAAGGATGAATAAAATGTAGTCACTATCTTTTAGGAGCTTATATTCAAAATGTCAGCAATGATTATGATGTAAATGCTTCAAGAATAGAAAGTGCCTTACAAACAGATAACTGGGGATGGCTTCATGGGAAGAAATATTTTGAGCAGAGTTTTGCAGACCATGATGGGCTAAGGTAGGCTGTAGATGGGAGAAACAGAAAGGAGTGACAGGTATTTTGTCATTTGGCTGTAAAAATTCTATGTGCAACACACGAAGTAAAAAATGACATAGTGTATCTGCGACCAGCAATTATTCGTTAGTGGGGTTATATAAGAGGTAGGTTCCAGTCAGTTAACGTAGGGCTCTATGTGCAGAACATGGAATTTTTGAGAATACAGGACTTTCAAAAGTGAAAGAACTAGAGGAAGGGAGACTACTTCATAGGCAATTGTAGACAGGGTAAAAAACAATGAGATCTATGCAGTGTGATCATAAAATATGGTGCACGTTTAAATTAAAAAAAATGATTACAGTAAGACACATTGCCATTAATCCCCCTCAAAGTACTCCTCCTCACTTTGAACATACTTACCCCACTGTTCTTGCCACTTTCTGAAAGTCTTGCGTCTTTGGTCACACTGATGTGGCTGTCTGAATATCCTGAATCCTTTCAAAATGTTTACCTTTTGTGGTCATTTTTACTTCAGGGAAGGGTCAGAAGTTGCATGATGCCAGATCAGATGAATAAAATGGATGAGGACACAGCATACTGTTTTTATTTGATAGAAATTGCTGTACATGTTTTGAATCAATTCAGGGCATCAAGGCAGCTAGAAAAAGACACTTACCAAAGAAGACTTCTGAAACTACTTCACAATATGGGATGAAAGACGGAATAAGTGTGTTAAAAGTGAGAGGGAGTATTGTGAGGGCAATTAATAAAATGTGTCTTTTACTGCAATAATATTTTGATTTTTTATTCAAATATTCACCATATGTTTTGAGCACATCTTGCAATTTACTAGCATTTTCATACTCTGTGTATCAATACTGCTTTAATACATTTTGAGGGTCATATTCCCTTTTATAAAAACAGATTTTAGCTTGTCAACCATTAATCAGCAGTCATTTATTTTTAACATTCTTTTTTTGTGTGTGCTGTAGATAGAACCCAGGGTTTTTTACATACTAGGCAAGTGCTCTACCACTGAGCTATATCTTCAACCAAGCAGTTATTTGCTGATTGTTCATGTTTTTGAAGCCATGAAGTGGTATAATTGAAGTAATATATTTGAAACTAGTGGATATTGTGCATTTTCTAATTTCACCACATCTTGTTTGTGCCATGTTGGATAAGTCACATAAATTCTGTGAGCCTCAGTTTCCTCACCTCTAAGAAGGAGATAATACATCTATGTTATGGTTTGTGTCTGGAGGACCCTTCAAGTCTCATGCAGTCATGGAGGTGGCTGAGTCTATCATTCGTGATTGGTTCATTGTCTAGCACTTGGATTGGTGTTGTGAGTGCTGCACCCACCCAGGGACAGGGAGCTGGCATACAATATGGGGGAGGGAAGGAGATGTGCTTTTCCCCCTTTTTCCCCTTTTGCTTGTCACTTGCAACCACCATGACTGCCCCTTAGCCATGCCATCCTGCCTTGGAGCCAGCTGAGTATGGACTGAAACCTCCAAAAAAAATAAGCTAAATAAACCTTTTCTTCCCTAATTTTATGCATCAGGTATTTTGTCTCCACAACGAGAGAAAAGTAACCAAGACAGTATGTCATAGAATTCTTATGTTAAATAAATAATAAGGTCAATGGCATTTGACTCATACCTAGTGCTCAAAATGTGCTCATTAGTGCTTTTGCCCAAATTCCTTTCCCTCCTTTGGTGTTAAGTGTGGTCTTTCTATATTTATTTATAGGTTTAATACCATTTTTTATCTTTAGAATTTTGTGATGTCCCTGGAGAAATTGGAGACATTTGTGAGATGGTTTAGTTGAGGTTTGCTCTAACCAAGCGATCCTTAGCTCTGTTATATATTGAAATCACTTGGGAGAGCCATCTAAAATTCTGATTCTTGGTTTTCATACTTGGGATCCCATAATTTAAAATCACTGCTAATTCATTCAAAAATTTTTTCCTGAAGATTGAATTCATTTGATTTAGTCTTTTATAAGACTAGAGTCTCTGCTTTCAAATTGTCTGACCGAGATCCAGAAGGATGGACCTTTTCATATCTGAATTTGCAGAATGATTTTGATAATTTATAATAGTTTTTAAATTTTCATAAGACTTCCTTAAGACCTTTTGCTCAAGTCAGTTTTATCATGAAATTTTTTTTTCTGGGTCCCAAAATGAACTAGGATTTTTTTTTGAAAGAAACAATATACTAAGATCACTTAATTTTGTTTATTTGTGATGATATTATGGATTAGTCTAGACTAGAAGATTCTTCTTTATTATAGGAAAAACGCTACTTTGTAGATGTTGGAAGAATATGAAACTGTTAGAAAAACAGTTGATAAAACTACCACAGTCATTACTGGATGTGTTTGCATTTTACATTGAGTAATGAATACTTACCATAACACCACTAATTTCAAAGGTGTTCTTAAGGGGCCCCTATTAGGAGTATTCATGAAAGTGTATTGTGAGAATGAAACTTAGAAACCTAACAGAATCAATCAGAAAAGAGAACTTTGCCAGAAACCTAGGTTGGGAATTTCTGTCTGAAAAAAATGCTCAAGGGTTCTATGGAAAGCAGGCAAAACTCAAGCATCAAAAAGAGAACTGAAACATGATTCTAGTCTTGCCTTTTCATTAACCTGGGGTATAAATTTGGGTGAGCCAAGTGAGTATTTTGAGTATTGCTTTTAAAATTAAGGGATCTTAAAGATCTCTTCTGCTGAAAAAGTCATGAAAGATGCTTGATATAGGCAAAAGAAATTCTTGAGAGTTTTCCCAATGGAAAGCAGAACATTATCCAAGAGATCCTATGAGGACAGTGTGATTCTTTGGGGTTGTGAACCTTTGATTCTCTCTGACTATTCTATTCTGCAGCTCTGTAGTCAGGGTGACTTACATTCGTTAGATTATAAATTTATTGAGTATTCACTATAGGCTGAGAACCTAATAGATCTTGCAAAGATAGATAAAATAGGTTTTCAATCAGTTATTACCCCAGAGGAAGAGATGCATCCACTCTCAGTGAAGTTGAGTCTTTCTTCACTTATTCCCCGGTTATTCCCTCCCATCACTCAGGAAGAGGGCATGTGCCAAAGAAGGAACAGTATACAAAAAAGACATATGGGAATGAAAAGAGTTCTGGATATTTGTATTTAATGATAAATTTTGTGTAGTTGAGTTTTAGGTTAATTGTAAGAGTGAGTTTAATGAGGCTGGATGACAAGATTTGGGCAGCTTTTTAAGGTTCTGTATTCCACATTAAAGGGGGATTGATTTTATATTTTGTACACATTAGCAAGTCAGTAAGGAGTTTTAAACAGGAAAGAGAGGGACAATGGGGGTAGACACATGCCAGAGAGTTCTGAAAGATTTTATTTTTAACTATATGAGGATAAAAATGGAGGCAGAGGTTAAGATGGTTGATAGAACCACCAGGGTTGAATTAGAGAGGAACACTGGGGTTGTGAGAGAGAAAATAGTGCAGGTGATTGATCCCAAACGTTCTACACTGCATGAAGAGTGACTTCTTTATGTGTGACAAGTAACATAAGAAAACTGAGATGATGGGAGAAAGTAGGGTAAGTTGACACAGAATTTAGTTTTAGACACGTGATTTGAGAAGTAATTTATCAATAATAATTAGGAAGATAGTGTACATTTATATTATTGCTCCCAAGTTTTGAAGACCCTCATATGTTTTAGCTTTTATCTGTTTTGCAATTGTGAGTTGGCATTTTTATATTTGCCTTTCACATAGGAATTGGTAATATCATAGTGGATGAGTGTAGATAAAGCAAGGTGTATGTGTGGCTCTTTCCAGAGGAATGTACATGAAGCTGTCTTTTGATTCACAGAGTTTCTGAACCGCAGGCTGTCTTTGTTGCTGGCTCTGTGAAACCTCAAAGCTCCTCGACCCTGGGACCTTTTCAATGGTCACAACATTATTTCTAACGCATGCTACTCAGAGTCTTGTTCTGAGGCATTTTGAGCCTAAGTACACTATTTACAAGTTGTAAGCTCTTTCAGGACAAAAACTAATCCTATTCATCATGGTATCCTAAGCCTCAGGACAATGTCATCTAAAGTAATCAGTAAATATTGTCTGGATAAATGGATGGCTTACTGAATGAATAATCACATTCAAGTAAAGAAGACATATGTAGAGAAGTGTAGCTGCAGTACTGATGGTCTGCCCAGAAGGACCCAAGGATGTGGGGACATTCATGTACTGCATAACCACAGTTTGGTTAATGACAGACTGTATATATGATGGTGACTTCACAGATTATATTACTTGCTGACACAAGCCATGTTAGTCCTTGTAAGTATATTCTATGTTTACCTACGAACAAAATTGCCTAATGATGCATTTCTTAGAATGTTCCCATTTTTCATGAATATATTTGTCTTATGATTTACTATGCCCCAGAATATACAGAAAGCTTCTATTTTAAAAGATCTTCTTCCTTCCTTCCTTCCTTCCTTCCTTCCTTCCTTCCTTCCTTCCTTCCTTCCTTCCTTCCTTCCTTCTTCCATGGACCTGCCAATTGCCTCGCTCACATCTGAAATGTACACATTAGTCTACTATTTCTGTAATGATGAGTAAAGAAGACTTGTGGATAACTAGCCCAGAATACCTGTGGCTCCTAATGCCAGACTATCTTGATGTTAAATACCAAGTGTGACCCACGTTACCAGCAGGTCCTATTTTTCTGTGGTCTTAAAGGGATAGGTCAAGTTATCAGAGCATTCAGCGCATTTTAAATCCTGAAATGACAGATGATAAAAGTGTTGTTTCATATACTTTTTGCAATCTCACAAGTATTTGAATTATAAAGACACTTCAGAATATGAATACAGTAATAACATGAAAAATATTCAAACTAATAATCAAATTGACTCAAATACAAAATGATGTAAGAATATATACTGGTCAGATAGATTGGTAGTTTTTTATAATGACTGTAATTACATTATATTAATGTGTATTACATGGCAGGTACAGTCAATTTTGCTATTATGTAACACATACATTTTTACAACTCACTGTGCTATCCAAAATTGGCAATTAATACTACAGGGCTTACAGGATTTAGGGGCATAGTACTTTGAAAGTCTCATCAATGACATGTTAAAACACACACACATCTAACAAAACAGCTTTTTGAAACATTCAGTTGCTAAAAAATACATGAATGTTGAAATTAGCGTGGCATTGTACTTTGGAAAAGACCTTGTGCTTCTTATGGAGGGGAGTCTCAGAGAGATTGCTGTGAAGAGGCAGGAAGGGGGCTGCTTGAGATTTGACAGAGAGCTGCACTGCCAGAGGAGGACTGGAGCAGCTTACAGCACAGAGTGCACTGAGGTACTTGGCAGGCATTGAGAGAAACACGTGTATGTACTGGGTATTTCATATAGTTCAGGTGGGTACAGTTTTTCGTATGTTTCCCATTCGTGTTGCCCACAGATAAACAAGGGTAGCATATGTATTTGTTATGTATTGCAGCCATATAATAATAATATGGAGGTCTTACTGTGCTCAAATATTCATTAATATATTAATTTCATTGGGACAAATTTGCATTTTCAAAACATTTGGTAGATCTGACTGTTGTAGTTCAAGAGTTTATCTATATTAACGTGTTTAATCTCGACAGCCTTGTAGATTTGACGCATTTACTGCCCTCCGTTTATTGATAAGCACGTAGAAAGGTTAAGTAACGATCAAGATTAAAACTTATTAAGCAATAAAGCTATCACACTATATGACCTTTCAGTGTATTATGCTAGGGTTAATAATGCACTTAAAAGATAAGTGTTTGCACCAAACTTTTGAAGTTGGGCTTATTTTGAAGAGGTTCATTTTAAATAATTCACGATATATGATGATTATTGTGTTGCAATTTTAGTTTATTTTCCTGTGATCTTCTCTGTCAAGGTGGAGAATATCAAAATATATTATGTTTTATGTCACTGTCCCTTAAATGATTGAGGTCCAGTCAGGTTCAGTGGTGCACATCTGTATCCCTGTGAGGCTGAGGCAGGGGGATTGTAAGTTTGAGTTCAGTCTGACAAACTTAGTGTTTTAGCAAGACCCTGTCTCAAAAATGCAACATGAAAAGGGACTGGAGATATAGTTCAGTGGGATGGCCCTAGTTTCAATCCCTAGTACTGCAAAAATAAAAAAAAATTGAGGTCCTGTAGGCAGTAGCGTAGTCTATTTTGTTTTTTGCTTAGTATGTGTTCAGCACCCGATTAGCTTTTCTTTTCCCTCATTGATAATTGTGCTAAAAATAATACCTAGTGAGGTCTAATCAAGCAGTTCCAATCATAATGAAAACATGCTCTGCTCCATTAGTGTTCGAAATGTTTAGTGCTTTGCATTTCATTAG
>RJWT010032452.1:0-14116 GCA_004365215.1 Cuniculus paca | reverse complement strand
CTATGTCTGGTATGAGTTTGTGTTCTCTAAAATCGAAGAATGAATTTTAGGAACAACGGCAGTTAAGAGCAGAATATATTTATTGGGAGAAAGAAAGAAAGCTTCTGTCAGACAGACAGAAGGGGTCCCGAGTGGGTTGCCAAAGACTCTGTCATTTTAGGGACTTTTTATAGAGTAGACGGGTCCAAGGTGGGGAAGAATGGGAATTCCTAAGGTGGGCATAAGGTGGGACAGAACTATGGTTAACCAATAAGGTTAATTGCTCAGGTAAAATTGATTAAGTCCAGGACAAATGGGGAAGCGAGTCACATAGCCAGCGAGCATGTTTAAGGAACAGTGACTCTTTCCCTAGGGGGTCCAGACAGGTGATTCCTAGCTTCCTTAGGCATCTACAGACTTATTTAGAATATCAGTCCTAGGAAGTAGGTGCTTTTGTTTGATCTGTTGTTTTGGGTCGGCCCACAGCAGGAGATGTTTCTCTCCTTTACAGTTGCAAGGTATCTAGATTTTTGCATTGGCTCCATGGAGGACCTGGCCCTGTCTGACTGCCTATAGTAATTCTAACTATCTCAGCTTCCTGTAACACCATCAACTCAATTCCCACAAGATAAATGAATAATCTAAAATTTGAAATCCATTGATGATTCTTACTATTTCACCTTACAAAATCACAAGTATTTTGTCTTTTCTTTAATGGTGGGAAATAAGGATTTAACTTTTTTATTGTGTAGAAATTGTCAACATGTTTATTGAAAAGTAATTTGAAGTCTTTCAGATCCATCAAAGCATGTGTTCAATGTAATGAATGCACAAAGACACAACATAAGATCTGTGGAAATTTTGAAACTGCGGAAACTTTGACTTTTTCATCAAATGTGTTTTATGTTCAATGCAAGTTAATCACCTGTGCCATACAGAAGTGTGTGGTCAGAGGGAAGCAGAGGGCAGCCTAGGAGATAAGAGTTCTGACAGAATTAGAACCCAAGGGATCACTTGAGTCATAAATTCCCCATAAATCTACTTTCAGTTTTAAGACTTAAAAGTGAGGCATAACTTATTTGATGAATTTTATAAGAATGCTAGAATCTAGAGAATTCTTATAAAGAGTCTTCAGCATAGTACCAAAGTCAGGAGTAAATTTTTTCTGGTTATGGTAAAATTACATCATTCTCTTTGAGGTAGGCTGAGTGTGTTCTTGTATTAATACATATAAAGCAAACAAGTAGCAGTAGTCAAAACCAGTAGATTTTTGAGTCATTGTCTTCCAAATGTAAAGCAGTTAACTTTGTTGTTTTTTGAGGGTGTGTTTTAGTGTTTTGCTTTTTTGAGACAAGGTCTCACCATGTAGTTCAGGCTGGCTCAGAACTTCCAGTTATTCTCCTGCCTCAGCCTCTCAAGTGCTGAGATTACAGGCATTGACACTATGCCGAGCTGTTTTGCTTTATTTCTTTAGGGCTTTTTGTTTAGAAACAAAATATTAAATGTTAAGCCAAGACTAAAACATCTCTCCCATATTCCTCTTTCCTTTTTCACATGTAGGTATTTCCCTAAAGTTGTTGTATGTCCTTCCTCTGCACTCTTATTGAAAAATATTTTGCAATATATTCAGTGTGTAATAGTATTTAGTATTTTTTAAAACTGAAAGTTAAATATATATATGCCATGGTTCACAAATTTAATTCTTTCCACTATTCTGGTCACAAACCAACTTGGACAAGAACTAAATCAAATTCATTGATTGGGTTCAGGGTTGACCATATGAGGAAATTAGATTCATTTCTCATCCAATTCTGTTTGTGACCAGAAACGTGGAAAGAATTGAGTTCGAGAAATGAAGTAACACTCTACATCCTTCTAAAAATGTAAGTGAATACATTGGTGAATATATTATTCTCCTAAAACTGTAGCATTCTGTTCACTTACATTTTAATAAGGATGCTGCAAACTAATGCTAATACATCTTGGTATTCTATTATAGTCTATGCTATAATTTTACATTATGAATGCTGCATCCATAAAGAGACAAAGATTAATGGGTTCTATGGCTCATGTTTGTGTGTACCTTAAGTGAGATAGCATTCCCTTCATTCCAGATAATCTTATCACAGTGTCTGAGTGTGCTGGGAGGAACTAGTGGCATCTTCCACTTGTGCAAAGGTGGAGGACCTGTCTGCCCACAGCCATGGAAAGTAGAGACAACATCCACCAACCCACAAACACAGGTGCTGACTGCGCAGTGTGGTAACAATATTTCACTCTAGAGCAAAGATCAACAGACTAATGCCCTTCATGAAAAAATAAACAAACAAAAGATGATAGCTTGCATCCATGTTCCCTTTCCCGAAGCTTAACCCATTGACAATGAAGGTACCATCTGGACCCATTCACATCATGAGAGCTGGACCCATTCACACCTTGAGAGCTGGATCTGTCTATATCATGAAAGCAGGACCCATCCACACTGTGAGAGTTGGACTTGCTCATACTGTGGAAACTGGACCTCTTCAAATGGTGGGAACTGAACACTGTGAGATCTGGAACTGTTCACACCCTGGGATCTGAACCTATGTACACTCAGGAGCTTGGAACTATTCACACTGCAGTATGGACCTACTCACATCACTGAAACTGGACCTGCTCAGGCTGAATGTGTTCATGCTGTGGGATCTGTAATTGTCTACACTGTGACACAGCTCTGAGCCTCATCATAGTCTGGGACCTTGACTGATGTACATTGTGGAACCAGAAACTTCACGCCGTGGGACTTGGACCTATTCACACCATAGAAGCTAGACCCATGCACACTGTAAGACATGGACTTACTTACACTGTGGGACCTGAATATGTTCACACTGTGCAACCTGGCCCGTTGCACACATTGGTATCTAGACCCAGACAAATGGTAGGGTATGCACCTGGGCAAACTGTGTAACTGAGACTTATTCATACTCTGGGTCTTAGACATTTACACACTTTGGAACCTGGGTCTACTTGCACTGAGAGACCTGGACCTCTCCACACTCTGGGGCCTGCTCACGCTATAGAAACAGGAAGACTGGCTCCTGTTCGTACTGTGGGACATGGCCCTATTTACACTACAGAAACTTGGTGTGTTCACGTTGTGGGACCTGGATCCTAGCACACTGTGGAGCCCGTGCACACCGTGAGACCTGAGCATGCTGTGGGACTCAGACATACTATTCATGGTGTGAAAACTGGGATTTTGTAAACTGTGGCACCTCCAGGTGTTCACAGCCTGTAGCGTGGCTCTGTTAACATGGTGAGATCTGGACCTCTTTACACTGTGGGATGTAGTCGTGTTTATAGTGTGGAACCCGGACCTACACACACTGTAACAACAGTACACACTGTGGGAACTGTGTGCTGTGGGATCTGGACTATGCACCCTATGAATCATGGGCCTAACCCCACTGTGGCACCTGGGCTGGTTCACACTGTGGGACACATGCACATTGTGGAATCTAGACCTACTTACACTGAAAATTGGACCTGTGCACAGTGAGATACTTGGACCTGTTCACCTGTTCACCTCCTCACACAGTGGGGCTTCAAGCTCATGGCTAGTGTGCAAGTGAGTAAAACCTGAGACTCATTCTAGTTCTTCATACACAGAACAACTTCAGACTGGCTTCCTATGCTTATGGGTGAGCCTTTCTCTGGAGTACTGAAATGCTGTAGTTGTAAATATTTTAAACTTTTGTTAGCATTGCCACATTGCCAAGAAAATTTTACACCAATTTGCTTGTTTACTAGCATTGATTAGAGGTCTTTTCCCACCTCCTCCCTATCGTTGCTATTTTCAAATTTCTGATTATGTTTCTCAAAAAAAATACAGTACTAGGAATTGAGCTGAGAACTTTTGCATAACTATTTCCACAGCCCTTTATTTGTTTATGTTTATTTGTTTATGTTTATTTTGAGTCACAAAGTTGCCCAGGTTGGGCTGGAACTTGCAATTCTTCCACCTCAGCCTCCAATGTGCTGGCGTTGCAGGCCTGCACCACAACACTCAGCTGATGTCCCCTGGATCATACAGAGACATCTGAAGAATGTCGATGTTGTGTCCTCTGCTGATGAACTTCTTACTTTTATTCTGAGAATTGAGTAACATGGGTCTCCTTTACCTTCAAATAGATGGTCAGACCAAGGTTTGTTTATCACTCTCCAGGGAAGCTCCACCTACATAACTTAGTAATTTCCTGGTGTGGGTACTGTCCTGGCCCCCTGTATTAGACCCAGGCATTCTTTTTCAGGCAAAAGTGCCTTCTGCTCAGCAAGCCCTGCAAGATATCGCAGAAGTGAAATTCCTTCAACACTCCTTCTAAGTACCTCCTCATCTACTTTGATATATCCCAGAAATCACAGAATAAGAGATAGTTTTCACACTTTTAATAATTTGACTGACCTATAATTTATTTAAAATCATGCATATGTAAAGTTATTTGCATAGGATTCACATTTTTATAAATAAAACAATTTGTTAGCACAGAAATTTTCAAAAATGAATTTTTAACTTTTTAAACCTAAGACTACAAAAGCCAGATTCAAACCCTACCAATCTGAAGTGGATGTCCTCAGCTTTTATATTTACCCACTCAACAAGAAGAATCTGGAATTTGGTGGAGTTTCATCTCTGAGGTAGAGTCTGGTCCACCCGTGAGGTGTGGCTATGGGGAGACTGTGCTTGGCTGACATAAGGTGGGTCTGGCTTCAGACCATGAGTATAGGTAACGAGTGAGATCCCTTCTCAGGGTGACAGTGTGGCTTCTCACTCTAACTTTGCTGACTTGGACTAAGGGGAATGTGGCCATTTATCACATACTCCTGAAGGAAGGAAAACTGAAGTGTGAAATGTCTCCTAGATAGAAAAATACAAATGTTTAAGGAAGGAGAAGGTATGATCTTTATGATCTTTTTTTTTTAAATTTTAAAAAAGCAAAACAGAAAAAAATAGAAATGATACAGAATTTCAAAAAATCGTAGGAAATTAACAATAATTAATATCTTGCATATTGTTATCTTAGAAGTAGTTGTTCAGTTACAAGATTTAGGCATGAAAATGATCAAACAATCAAACAATGAAAGCACAAACTGTTCTTTTGGATGAACTAACAGAGATTAGTAGTATAGCTATCTATCTTGACCTTTATGGTCCTGCTGCCCTCCGAGAAATACTGAGAACACTTCACATTCAGCCAGATTCCCACACCATTCTCGTAATACAGGTATAATCCATTTTACATTTATTTTCATACAGTATAGTGGTTAAATGCTATCCCATATTCATAGTTATTGTGACCATGCCAAAATTCAGGATACCTTTACAATAGGAAAAGGCAATTTCTTTTAAAAGAAAGGTAACTTACATTATCTTTCAGCAGGTTAAGTGTTTCTGTTTTTATATTTATATTCTTTGAACGATTTTGATTTTAGTTTAGCACATGGTGAGAGATATGGATCTAGGTTCAATTTTCTGCATATGTATAATCAGCTTCCCAGCACCGTTCATCAGAGTGGCTTTCTTTCTTACAGTATGTTCTGGCCCTTTTGTCAAAGATCAGGTGGTTGAATGTGCCTGAGTTGTTTCTGAGTCTCTGTTTTGTTCCACTGATATGTGTGCCTGTTTTTGTGCCAGTACCATGTTGTTTTTATCACTGTAGCTTTGCAATATAACTTGAAATCCAAGTTTGTGATGCTGGATTTGTTCTTACTATTCAGAATTGTATTTTCCCAAAAGAGTTAAATACATCATCATACTACAGGGATACATGCTTACCCATGTTTATAGCAGCATAGTTCACAATAGTTAAATCTTGGAGGTGACCTATGTGCTCACCAACAGATGAATGGATAAAGAAAATTGTGGTATTGACACACCATAGAGTACTACTCTGCTATAAAGAAAAATAAATTTGAGTCATCTGGAGGACATGGATGCACCTTGAAAGCACAATGTTAAGTGAAATAAATCAGGTGCAAGAGCTTAAAAATCTCATTGTTTCTCTTATATGAGACCCTCACAGTATAAATAAATTAAAAAGCAAAATAAAAGATAACAGGAAATGGAGATAGATCTTCTCAAATGGGAAGGAGACCAAGATAGGGAGGCAGAAAAGAGTAGGAGACGTAAAGGGACTGTAAAAAGAATTAAAATATGTTATTTACGTGTAAAAACTACCCACAAAGAGTGTAATCAGTATGTATGACAGACATGCACTAATAAAATTTCTTTAAAAAGAAAGGTTAGTCTAGATTTGACTCCATAAAAGTGAAAGTTTTTATAAAATGAACCAAATTTCTACATAATAGTCTCACAGTTCTCTTGATATCCCAATATTAATCTTTAGTTATAAGATGAAAGCCTGACTTTTATTTCTGTTTTGAACTTGTTTTAATTCTTAACCTTTATCTCTGTAGTCAGTGTCTCTTATCACTGTGTTTAACTGTGGTGTTTTCTCACTTAAGTTATGCAATATTGACAGTTTTTCAGTGTAATTTTTTAATCTGTGACTTCAAGACAGAGATTTCTTAATCTACTTCTGAGTCCACTCAAATAGAAAAAAATTGAAATTTTGAGACTGGTTTCTATCTAAATGCATCCCTCAAAGCCTCTTGTGGTCCTGGTGGGGGGGCAGGCCTTTTGAAGGTGGCTGAGTCTAGCATTTGTGATTGGTTCATTGTCTAGCTCTGGGACTGGCAGTGTGAGCGCATCACCCCCCTCCCAGGGTTGGGTATGAGACATACAGTATAAGGGAGGGAAGGAGGTGAGATTTCCCTTTTGCCATTTGGCTCTTATTGCTTGAGGCCACCATGAATGGCTGCCCCTCACCACACCACCCTGCCTTGGAGCCAGCTGAGTATGGACTGAAACCTCCAAAATTTGTTAGCTAAATAAACCTTTTCTTCCTTTATTTTGGATGTCAAGTATTTTGTCTCAGCAACAAAAGAAAAGTAACCAAGACAGAAACCATTATAACCACAAGCCTTACAATCACACATGTCAGATCAATTCGCTCAAAAGTGTTTAAAGCTAGAAATATAAGTGAATTTATTACAAAAGCCATGAAACTTCTATCACTTAAGGATTCAATCATTTTGGAAGCACAACTTTAATAGCAAGATTTAAAGCATGCCTAAGGACACACACTTTATAGAATGAGAATGTACTGAGTTTCTTGGAATTTTTCAAAATGAAAACAGTTGCTTATTGTTTGTGAAGAAAGGGGGACCATTATATATATTATGCAATTACCAAACTACAAAATTCTATGCAAGTACAAAATAATGCCTTATTTTATTGTTATACTCCTAAATCCCACATAATGATATCAATAAATAAGGCGATGATACAAAATGACATAAAAGCATGCAACTTTGTGCAATCGCATTTATGCACAGGATTCTCAGCTTTTTAACCCTAATTCAGACTAACTTGCAAAAATATCAGTATGCCAAAAGTTGCTCCATCTTACTGTCTTCTTCATGTATGTGATAGGGTTGATAGAGTCCAGCTTTTAATGAAGGAACAATTTCCATAAAGAGGTAAAATTATTGTAGGGTAAAAATTAGAAAAACTCCAGCAACATTCACAGCCTGCTCTTTACTGATGACTGTCACTGGTGAGTGTCACACCCACCAGATGTGAGCTTCAGGTAGAGGCTCCCAGCCTCTCAGGAATTTATGCTGTGCATTTTCTTCTTTCCCCATTGATTGACCAGTTACTATTTGCCAACATGAGATGAATTATGAATAATGCTAAGATCTTAAGAAACACTTGCCATTTCTCACAAGGAGGCAAAGTGTTAGCTGATGAAGACAGAAGATGCAAAATGCCAAAATTGTAAGGTTGAGAATAGACTTTAAGAGGCTCAGATGACAACATGAGAGTAAACAATTGCATGTCCTATAAGTAATATTGAAGATGATGCCATCAGTCTGGGTTGTGTTACTCAATGAAAGCTGAGTGAAAGAAGTTAATCAGCAAAAAAGCTCTTGGCTAATCTTAAAGACACATTGTGTTATGAGTAAAGTTTATCTCTCTAGGTTTAGAAGACATGCCTGTGTGTAGTTCCATTAGAAACCTCACGACTCTGATAGACGCTGGATGCCTAAGCAACAGCCTCTCTCCCTGAACTGTACTGTAACCCAATGGTCCCTGAACCATGAGGGACATCCATTCATTCCAAGTGACAACTGTTCTTTATGGATTGAGGTGGGTCTTCCAAAGCAGGATAAAGACAGTGGGTTGCTAGAAAATGTCATTTAACACAAAATATTCTCTCAACCCAGAAATCCTTCCCACAAAGGCAGAAGAGAAGCACTATTTATTATTGAATAACCTTTAAACCAGAATGTCATGCCTGTCCATAGGTTCCACTGCTGCCACAAAGATGGAAGAGAATCCCACCTTGCATGTAGCCAGGCATACATAACTATTCCCATGCAAGTTCTCTGGGCAGCCAGGAACTAGTACTCAACGAAGAAGACTCCACAGAACCATTTGTCACATATAGCTCATCCTAACATTTCCTGACAATCACAGTGACCATTTAAGTTAGCTAATGCATAAGCAGCTTGGAGTAAGTTGCCCCTGAGCCTGGGTAATGTGAGGCTTGCTGTTCCTATTTTAGAGAGAGCCTCCTAGGTCCTGGAGACAGACTTTCCTAGGCCTACAAGTCAGCAGGAAGTATATTTATCCTTTCACATGTTGCATACATTTCAAAGAGATGGGGAAATAAGTGATGAATTTTATTATTTAAGGAAATGCTCTAAGAAAAGGGTATTGGAGAAATCTTCAAGCCTTTTATCTCAAGCTTCTGATTTTATCTGTATTAGTCTTACAGGAGTTTACATGGTGGTGATGGAAGGAAGCAGAAAAGAGAAATAAGGGGTATAAAATAAGGAAGAAGAGAAGGTCAGCACAGGGGTACTTAGAGTTGCCAGGTGAGGCTCAGCCTCTGTCTCACTGGGATTTGTGGGAAGCTGCAGCTCCACCAGGCCATCATTAAAGTGGGAGGCTGGACATTCACCTGCCAGCATGGACACTACTTGAATCACTGTGACCCTCAAAAACAGTCTCAAGAGAAGAAGTGATACCCACAGTCCAAGGACAGTCAACACACCGTGATGGGTCACATCAGAAGGATGCCAGAAGATTTAAACACTGACAGTCCTCGGCTGACAACCAGCAATGAAATAGTACCTCAGTTTTATGCCTGTGGAAACTGAATAATTGTACCAGCAAGCTGAGTGAGCTCAGAAGCAACTTTCAGAGAAGAAATCAGCCTGGCTGGTATTTTTATTTTAGCTTTGTGGGACTCCCACAGAGCACTCATCAAACCCACCTATAGAACTGTAAGAGAATAAATAAGTAAACTGCTAAGTTTGTGTAACAAACCTGTCACGCAGAAAATACAAAACAGATTTGACTTGAGTTTGCAGGGAATGGGCTGAGAATGTCCTGCTGCTTGGGGGAAACTCTGAAGTAGAGCAGACGCCCTGAGCCAAAGTGGGGTTCAGGCAATTTGAGACCAGGTTTGCAAAACCTGCCAGCTGCAGCTGAAAAGGGAGGCAGATCAATATCTGGGGCCTTTGCTTTTCCATTCTCCAGTGACTAGGAAGGAAGAAATCACTGCTACTTCTAGTGCTCATTCATTCGGGGGTGAGGTCACATAGAAAAGGTGGCTGGAGACTTAGGTGTCTTATAGATACTGCCTTTCCATCTGACAGACCTTCCCCAGGGATGCAGATATTCTAAAGGGAAACAACTCCGAATGGCAGGATCAATTCTGAATGTGAGCATTCAGCTTGGCCAGGTCTAGGTCCTATGAGCAACTCCTCACTAAAGAAGATAATTTTCTCCAAATAGCCCACTGGCCTAATTACATGGGTTTTCTCTGGATCTCTCTTCTGTTAGCTGTGAACAGAGTCCTCATTCTCTGTCCCTGGGCACCTGGATCCCAACATATACATACACCACATGATTAATGCCTGTGTTGAGACCTGGGCTGTGTGGCAGGCACCTGAGGGTGGCCCTCAGCAACTGAGAGGGTCTGGTCAACGACTAACAGGGAGGTGGAAATTCAGTCCTACAACCATGAGCAAATGACCTCTGCCAATGCCAAGGAGCTTTCTGGAGAATCCTGAGCCTCAGATGAGATGGACACTTCGCCAATACCTTGGTTGCAGTCTGGTGAGATTCTCAAGGAGAACCTAGAGACCTTATGCCAGGCTCCCGAGCCAGGGAAGCTCTGAGTTAATGGGCTCGCTGACTGTTAAACCAGTACACTGTTAGGCATCCACAGAAAACTATGAAGTATCAGAATCCATTAAACACCTCCCAGAATACATCTTAAATGAGATGCTGGAAGACCACACATACTTGCACTTCGATGTAGTTTGCAAGGTGAGGGAGCTTAGACCCATGAATTTTAAGGCTTTCTCCTTGAAACTATTCCTCAGTGTGCTCTTTTGCATTACCTTCAGGAAGGTCGGGCCTTCCTGAGATGTAGCTTCACAACAGAAGATTCTGGATCACTGCGTCACAGGCTGGGAGAGTCACTAAAGTGAGCTTCCGAGTTGTATATCACTAATGTGAATAGGAAAACCCCACCAATGTGACAGTTCATTTGTCACACAGCCCCGGTCCTAACCCACATGGCTGCTGTTTTTTGCAAGATCCTCAGGAGGAAGCTCGTTCTAGTCTGTGAAGACAGAATCTCATTCAAGGTGCTGTTTCCCTGAGAATAATCATATGCCCCACACTGAGGGTTGTAACCACACAGGATGTTTATCTCTGGGTTTATTTGCCATGATGGGCCTGCCTTTCTAATTAATTCAATTTCTGAATACATGCACTTTTATTAGTCTTTGGGCAAATAACCTCACATAGTTTGTATCTTTCACCAAGTTATTCTTCAAACTAAGTTCAGTTTTAAAAATTAATGAGAAGACAATATCTAGAAGGCAAAATTTCCATGCTATTTCAGATTAGCCAAAAGTATAGCATCTGAAAATTCGTGTGATTTCATGTATTCATTGTAGAAAACCCTTTTTTTTTCTTTTTTCCTATGGAAAAGCAAAACTGCCACGGAAACCCATTTTAAACAATTGAACATTTGTCCACAGTGATGAGTGAGCTGCTAGGTCACAGCCTGAGAGGAAGAACTTCACTCTAGGCTGTGAGGACAGAATCTTATAAAAGGTTGTGTTTCCTACCTATGCTCAAGACAGTGACCACAAAAGGCATTATCTCATGGCTTGTGTAACTTGGACTTTTGCCTATTACACAAATATAAATTTGTGTGTATCACCTGAACCTCAAGTACAAAGAAAAGGGAAGGGTAGAGGAGCTGTAGAGCCAAAGAACCCTTTAGAACCTCTGTGTTATCAAACAACTCTTTAGAAAGGGCTGGGGCGTGAAACCAAGAGAGACCATTAGCTACTGAGTACTTTTTGTGCTTTTGGTATCTTATCTTTCCATTCTTTCATGTGTGAATTCATTCAACTGAGTGTCTACTATGTACCAGGCACTGTTATGGATGCCGAAGTCACCACATTGAGCAAAGCCTACCAAGTATGGTCCCCAGGAAAACCTATGTCCTCACATTCTTACAGATGCATAAGCTTTCCCTTTACCTGTGGTGATACATAATGAACACTACTACTTGTGAATACTCTGATGAAGCAGGCCTGTATGTTCCCTAATGGTGACCAATAACCCTTCGAAATGCAGTAGAATGCTCTGTTCATGCATGCTTCTGCTTGCAAACAGTTTGGGTGCAAACAAAAGCATTTGGGAAAATTTTGCTTCCATTTGCAAACATGACCACAGCCATCTTCCCCACAAAAAAACAAAGGCAACCATCTTCCCCAAAACTGTAGAACAAATTAAGTTAGTGAACAAAGATACCACTGTAAATGGTATTTTATCCTACAATTCAGGTAATACTAATATGTTTTAAATTAATATCTTGCATTATCCAAGACAGGGTACAAATCCTCACCAAATTGAGTAGCCCCAACTTTGAGACACTCTCCAAAAGAAGAGCAGGTCACATGCAGAACCTTAAACACAACCACATATTTTAAATAACCCACTTTAAAAATTATTAACATACCATGGGGGAAATTCTCAAACCTAATCACTTCTGTTCAATTTAAACAGAAATACAACTGCTCTAATATAGTTTCAAAACCTACTTTATGCCTCAGAGAACTATTACATTAAGTTTCATACTTAATTGACAAATTAACCTCCTGCTTGTGAAGTTGCACCTAAATATTAACAGGGAATTGGAAATTCCAGGAAAAAAGTCTCCAATCACTCTGACCACTTTGTGCTTCATTTCTCAAACTGAGCTGTTACTCCATGTGATTCGGTTCCATGGAGTACTTCACTTAGAGCAAGTACTACCTCTGACATTGCTTAGTATCCTGTTCCATTCCAAAGGCAACACAGTCCCACTGAGACTCTTATAAATGGAGAGCAATTGAAGTTAGCAGATGTACTATCTTCAGGGGAGCTCAGTAATGAATCGCTAGATTCATTTTATAACAAATCTTATTTTATACGTAAAACACAGGATAGTCATTGACTCATTAAATTCAGCCATGTAAATATCCCCAAGTTGCTTTTATGCTACAAAAACAAATGAGCTATTTTGCTCTTGCTGCCCAAGGTTATATTTATCAGCATTAAGATTGTATCTAAATAATAAATCTTCCTTCTGGTTCTCTTACTCATTTGAATTTCTGTTTTTATTCATTCATCTCTTTAAATGTGTACAACTTGTGTGTGCATTTTATTTAATCCACACAGGATATTTTCTACTTCTTACTAATGTTCATGTTTGATTAAAAATACCTAAGACTTTAATAAATATGAGTAAATGAGGAAACTGGTGGGACAATATTTATTTCTTTTCATATAAGGATCAAATAATGTCTCCAAGATGCCAACTTCCCAGAGGGCATCAAGCAGTAGATCAAAAGTCAAACAGCCGAAATATCTGAATTGATAACAATGAAGGTAATAAAGCTGATCAGTAAGTGCTTGGCAAATTTTCAGAAGAAACAACAAAGCATAAAATGAACCTAATGAAACATACAACCAGCAAGTCTCCAGAAGACACTAATAAAAAGCTAGTGGAGCCAAGGAAAGAAATGCAAAACATGAATGCCCCCCCCAAAAATAGAGTCCATAAAATGTTCCAAACAGAAATTCAGGGCATTAAAAATATAATTGAAAGCTTGGGCAGTGGAAGCAAGCAACATGAGGACAGAATATCAGATCTAGAAGATAGGGGTGTAGTTGGTGATCAGTTAATGAGGGACACCTTAAAAACAAGAGACATGTAAAACAAATCTAATAACTGCAAGATGATGCAAAGAAGAATAACCTAAGATTACTTGGAATTAGTGAAAAATAAGACAGCACAAAGGGTAAAAATTCTGATTACATAAACAATAAAAGTTTCCAAATATGCAAAAGAAAATTTAGCATACAGGGAGGAGCTAAAGATGGCAGAATAGTAAGCAGCAGAGTAAACAGTCTCTCTGAGAGAAACAGTTCAGATGCTGGAATATAACATCATAGAGAGGACAAGAAGGAAGGACCTGGGTCTCCTGAACCAAGGAAGAATCTAAAATATGACTTGAAGCCCACAAAGAGAATAAAAAAAATTTAAATGAAGAAGAAGGTGGTGACTGGAAGCGCCTCAGCCTGGAGCCAGATTCACCCTGCCAGAAGACCTGCTGAGCCTGGAGACGCACGCAGTCGCGGTTGCGGTCATGGTCGCAGCTGCGGTCGACCCCAGAGGTCTCTGCGGAGAGGCGGAAGAGAGAAGCTCTTCACTCTGTGGGAGTGAAGGAGAGCTGCAGGCGTGGAGATCTGTGCTGGCAGTGGGTGAGTCTTTGGAATTCCACCCCACCCCCACCCCACGGGAGAGAGTGGTCAGCTGGGCTCCATCTTGGAGTCTGGCAGATTGCGCCCTCCTGGGGCCAAGACTGCTAACTACTGGCATCAGCGCCAGGTTGTGGGCGGACCCACGGATGTTGCCTGAAGGAAGCCAGAAAAAAAAAAAAACAGTCATTT
>RJWT010032451.1:0-14176 GCA_004365215.1 Cuniculus paca | reverse complement strand
GTGGCTACCATAATGTCTCTTGTTTTCTTCAAAATAGTTGTCCATACCCTCACACACAATAAAATCAGACAACAAAATATTATAAAACCAATCAAAACAAAAGAATGAAAGCATTATGGGACTTCAGAACAAGACAATAGGAAATCAACAATGCCTACCATAATGTCTCTTGTTTTCTTCAAAATAGCTATCCATACCTTCACATGTAATGAAATCAAATAATAGAAAACAGACTAAAACCAATCAAAACAAACAAATGAAAGCATTACAGAACTTCAAAACAAGATAACAGAAAATGAACAATGGCTACTATAATGTCTTTTTTTCTTCAAAATAGCTGTCCATACTATTGCACATAATAAAATCAAATAAAATACAACACAATAGAACCAATCAAAACAAAAGAATAAAAGCATTATAGGACTTCAAAACAAGATGATAGGAGATCAACAATGGTTACTACAATACATCCCATTATCTTTAAAATAGCTGCCTATAACATCAGACACAGTAAAATCTAACAAGACAAGATGGAACAAAACCAAACCTAACAAAATTATGAAAACAATACAAGAATGTCCTGTTTTCTTCAAAATAGCTCTTCATACCATCACACATAATAAAATCAAACAAAACAAAACAGAATACAAACAATTAAATAAAAGAATGAAAGCATTATAGGACTTCTAAACAAGATAATAGGAAATTAATATGGTTACTACTTTTTCTTTTTAGGCATTTCCTCCCCTATCACTTTCATATCTATTGTGCTTTTTGGATCCCATTAACTCCTTCAGTGTTTTATGCTAGAAAGATAATTTGATGTTCACCCATGTGAGTCCAAACCATTTCACCCATGAGCATGATCTCCAGTTGCATTCATTTAACTACAAAAGCCTTGAGATTATCCTACTTTATAGCTAAGTATCTTTCCATTATATGAAAATACCTTATCTTTCTTATCCATATTGTGGTTGATGGACAAATTACCCTTGCTTTTTTCTGGTCTCCTGTCATGTGGAACAATTGTTTTTTCTCTTTTGATTTTCAGTCTTTGAATTTCCTTTCACATTAAATGTATGTCTTGTATACTGTATATTGATGGATCTTGTTTCTTGATTCACTCTTCCTGTACTTTGTTTTTATTGGTGAATTGAGGCCATCTACATTGATGGTTACAACTGGCATACATTGGTTCATCTCTGCCATGCTAGCCTCCTGCTTTGGACCTCCACTTTTCCCCTTCATTCAATTATCAGTCCTGTTTGGCAATACTCCTCTGCTGCTATTCCTGGAAATATGATCATCTTTATCTCTTTCTAGGATATCCTTTGGCATGCTCTGTAGGATTGGTTTGGTGGTCATGAATTCCTTCAGTTGTTCTTTATCATGGAAGTATCTTATTTTTCCAACAATTTTGAAAGATAGTTTTGCAGGGTACATCAATCTGGGTTGGGAGTTGTTCTTTTTCAGGATTTGAAACACTTCACTCCAAACTCTTCTTGACTTGATGGTTTGTGTTGAGAAGTCTGCTGTGATCCTGATTGGTTTTCTTTTATAGGTGATCTGTTTCTTTTCTCTAATAGCTTTAAATATTCTGTTCCTGTGCTGAATTTCTGGTATCTTGATTACTATATATCTTGGTGTAGATTTACTTCATTTATGGCTAGTTGGACTTCTGCATGCCTCACTTATCTGAATGCCAGATCCTTTTCCCATGTTTGGGAAGTTTTCTGTTATTACTTCTGTAAGTAGGCTTCTTATGTCATTTGTGTTGACCCTTGTTTCTTTGCTGATACCTATCACTCTTAAATTATTTTTCTTTACATTATCTTGCAGTCATTGAATTGTTATTTCCTGGTTCCTTGTTATTTTTAAGAGATCATTCCTTTCACAATCGCTGACTGTGATCCTGTCTTCAAGGTCTGAAAGTCTATCTTCAGTTTCTTTGAAATAGTTTTGCCACTTTCAATTGACTTTTTAATTTCCTGGATATCTCTTTGAATCTGTTTCATGAATTGTAGTTCTTTTCTATATTGTTCACTCAAGGTTTCCATCATTTTCCTATGCTTCTCATTTTTGTCTATGTCTTCTTCAGATATGCTCAGCAATTCTTTCATTATGTTGTGATTTTTTCTTTCACCTGAGACATTATTTCTGGTCTGATTTATTTTACAGTCTCATGAAGTTGTTTCTTTACCTCAGTTGCTATTCTCTTGGAGATTTCATGTGTGTGACTTCCATTTTATTCCATGACTATATTTCCCAGACTTGTTCTATATGACCTGGAGGTCTGAGATTGCCTTTTGCCCCTTCATCTTGACTTTCTCCTGGGTTCCTCCCAATAAGCTAGTTTTGATGTCCCAGGCACTTCCCACATTGACTGCCCTTCCATGGTGTAGGGGAATGGGACATGCATCTGGGTTTCTCTGACCCCAGGTTCCCAGAGGTAGCAGGGCATAGGGCGGGCTTCTCCAGACCCAGGCAGCTACACTCGAGCTTCCCCAATGGCCAAGGGTGCATGGTGGTGGGGCTACTTCTCTCAGCTTGTGGGTCTAGACTGAGATTCCCATGATGGTGGCAGGCACCCAGGGGTGTGTTTTTCTGATTTCCCAGTGGGCAATGGCTGCCTGAAGGAAGCAAGGGTCTCCAATGGTGGCCTGCAAGTGCATGGGGTTTGCCTGGCTGTGTGTTCCTGCTCACACTGGCTGCCTGCAGGAAGCAAGCCTTTTGATGTTGGTGGCTGGCAGGCAGAGGCAGATCTGGCTTGGTCTCTCTACTTCTACTGGCTGCCCTAATAGTGGGCAATTTTTAAAGAATTTAATTCCTTATTAGCAGAAAACAGTTTAGACTATTCAGCACCTATGTGCTTAATAAATCTATCTTTAGAAGATCAGGACTGTTAACTAGGGGAATATATATATATATATATATATATATATATATATATACATATATGTATATATATATATATGAAAATATTCAGTAAAACCTTAACAAGTGTTTTCTTGAGATTATCAGACAAGTCTTAGTTCAGGGAATTGCATGGTTATCTCATTCAGAAAATTCACATGTAGAGAAAAAAGATCTAAGCAATTTTAGTGGTTGGCCCAATAAAACACCTTGGATAATATACCACATATGTCTGTGCTCTTAATTTTTTCAAATTTGTTAGATTAGACAGTTTAGCTAACATACAGACTAAAGTCTCAGATTAGAAGAAAAGTAACCAAAAATTAACTTTGCATTTATTAAACTTTGTGAAGATAAAGCTTTTGTATATTAAGGAGAAAGGTACACCGATGTTACGATGTCTTTTGGAGATTATGAATGGGCACCCAGGTCTTTGAACAGCCACATTTATTCTTACTAAGGCTAAACAAGAACTCAAAGTAAATAAAATGCTAATGGAGCATATGAGACTATTAGAAATTCTGTTTGGGAATAGAAAAAAGAAGCTGACCATTTTACATTAAATGAAGACAATTTCAAGATTTGACCCTATGGTTCTGAATTCTATTTCCAACAATGAAAGATTTTTAAAAGTCGTATGATTCTTAACATATACATTTATAATCACAAAAGCTAAGGTATTTTGCAATTATTTTAATGTGCCAATATAGAAGTTAGATAGATCAGTATGTTACCTGAATTTTGAAATAATATTTTGAACTGCATATGATTTTAACTGATGCCATATGCCTCATCAGAGAGGCATGATTAAAACTTTATCATATTTGTTTCCCCTTATCTGGCACAACATAAACTCAGGAATGTTGAATGAATAAATGAGTGAGTACTGAGTAGAAACATATGATTGAAAAAAGATATTTGTTGTTGTTGTTGGTGATGGTGGTGGTGTATGTATGTATGTTTATTCTGTAAATTCATTTCCATGCTTTCTTGAGAACTTATAACCCAAAAGATCTTTAATCTTCCAGAAAGACTTGATTTTTTTTTAAAGATAATAAAATCCAAAAACACAAACAGAATAAAGCCAATCAAAACAAAGCAGTGAAATTGGTACAGAACTTTGAGTCAGGACAATAGGAAAACAATAATGGCTGCCATAGTATATCCTGTTACCTTCACAATAGTTGTCCATTCCATCAGATATAACAAAATCAAACCAAAACAAGACAGAATAAAACCAATCAAAACAGAACACTGAATAAAGCAAAACAATCAATCAGAACGGTGAGAACAATATTGGATTTCAAAAACAAGATAGAAGAAAATCCCCCATATTTGCCATACTGCATACTGTTATCCTCCCAACAGATGCTCAGACCGTTGGCCCAGGCCTGAGAAGTTAACCAAACACTACAAGCAGTCAGTTGCTTTTTGTACCTCAGTTGCTATCAACTCAGCCTGTCTTCCAAACCAGCTGTTGCTTATGGGGTGGGGCTGAGGGGAGTTCTTGATTCTCAGCCCTGCACTGGTAGGCTCACTGGAGGTGCTATCTGACTTCTCTCTTCGTGGGTCCCTCATGCCCTGTGCAGTTTACCAGAAAGGCTGGCTAGTTGACTTGTTGGTGGGCTCCTCCCAGACCTACCATGGCCAATTCTCGGGACACGCTGACCCAGGAAGACCTATTTAAGGTATATAATTCTCATTATTTGCATCATGCACCAGGAAGGACTTCTGTCTCAGGCAAAGAAATGGTTTTTTGGTTTATATGTATGTATCAGACAGATTAGCCAATGAATGATTTTGCAGTCATCGTACTAACTCTGTCATCACAAATTTCACCTTTGTAAGACAAGGTGATGTGAAAATTTAGTAACGTGATTGGATATATTCTTTTGAGGTATAATTTTATCCAGAAATCCTTTGTGATAGCTTCACTTGGTATCATAAACTCAAGTTACTGGAGGGAAAATTCCCTGATTTGAAGTTCAACTGGGAAGGAGGCCAAGGAAAACAAGAAAGATGGTGGAACAGAAGGAAGAGAAGAGGGATGTGATTGTTAACAGTGTGAACATTCTGAAGATCTTATCTCTATAACCTTGACCATCTCAAATGGTCTCACCTCCCAGGAAGGTCCCCATGTGAAGTCTTCTGCCAAAGTATCTTGTGCTCTTTTTAAGGCAATTACTTACCCCATTCTTGGCATTTTAAAAATCTTTTTATTTAAGATTTATACAAGAATTGCAAAGATAATGCAAAGATTTCCCCTATGTCCTTCACCTTGCTTTTCCTAAAAGTATCATGTTACGTATGCACAATAATATAGGCCTAAGAAATTAAATTGCTATAATACTATTAAATAAATTGATATTTACCTCAAATTTCCCAGTTTTTCTATGAATGTAATTTTTTTCAGTGCTAGGACATATTTTAAAGTGACATATTGTGGTTAGTTATTTTTTTTTGTCTCTGTAGTTTTTGTTTGTTTGTTTTGTGTTTTGTACTGGGAATCAAACTTAGGACCTTGCATCTGCCAGGCAGGCACTGTGCTGCTGAGCTATATCCTTGACCCTCCAGAGTCTTTTATAATTAGTAATCCTTAGTCTTTTTCTTGTCTTTCTTTACTTTGCTATTTTTGTAGAATAGTAACCAACTGTTTGTGGAATGTCTCTCAGGTATTTATTTATTTATTCATCACTTGTTTATTTGTTTTTTGAGACAGTGTCACAATAAGTAATTCAGGCTGGCCTTGAACTCAGCATGTAGCCCAGGCTTGCCTTGAATTTGCAGCAGTACTCCTGCCTCAGCCTCCCAAGTGCTGGGATTACAGGTGTGTGCCACCAGCCCCAGCTTAGATTGTTTTATATTGTCTCACGGCTCTCAGATACTATATTTTCTTTTTAATTGTGTTTCAGTTTGTGTTATTTCTACTGGTCTATCTTCACATTCACTGATTCCTAGTTTTTTTTTTTTTTTTACTCTGGTGATAGGCTCTTTGATATCACTATCTCTGAGGAGTTTCTAGTATGGCCGTTTGATTCTTCCTTAAGACTTTCATCTCGGATGAATTACCTGTTTCATCTTGTATATTATCTATTTTTCCATTAGGAACTTTAATCTATTTTTAAGTTGTTTTAATTTGAGAGTTCCAACATCTATTTGAAATTTGGGTATCGGTCTAATGATTACCTTGTATTTTTCAGAGTAGGTTTTTTTTTTTTTTAAATTGCCTTTTAAAGTAATTCCTAATCTTTTGTTGAAAGCGAAGCCTCTTGTAGGACAGTAAGTACTGAGAGAAATATTTTTATCCTTGCAGTTAAGTACATCTCTCCTTCTGGAAGGCATGTAGTACGGGACTTGTGATAAAGCAGGCTGGGAACTGTGCTGCCCTAGAGGTTGTTGCTGCTGCAGTTATCTTCAGTGCTCCCAGACTTTGAGTCCTTGCACTGCCTCCTCCAGTGTTTTGGAATTAGGCTGCTGTGCCAAGGGTTACTTCCTCTATGTCTAACCTCTGTTTTCGTTTGAATTTTATTTTTGTACTGTGGCAATGTAATAACCTGTGTCTTTCCATTTCTCAGCCTAAATATATTCTGGTTTCTTTTACTTGATACTTATTCACATGGTGGTAGGTAGTTGGAGAAAAGCATGTTCTCTGACATTCTCATTAAGCTTCAGGCTTATTATAGTATGGTGTCCCTGGATCTGCAGATTAGTTTCTCTCTCTCTCCCTCTCTCCGTTTGTTTTATTTCTTGTTCTGTCTCCACTTCAAGTCATAGTTTTTGCAGCTTTTCTTTATATAGACTAAGACTTTTTTTTTTGATAGGAGTAATAGGTATGATGTGTTAAACTAGAAATATAACAGCAGCTACTGTTTTCTCCCACAACTATAACCAAAGAAAAGCTTTCATAGGATTTCCCCTGGTCTTCCCTGTAGGTGTTTGGTAGGATTCATGCAGTCAAACCTGGGAGAACATGCTTGAGATCCTTAGAGATTTGGTAGTCTCTTCCTGGTTCACTCTCATTCGCTAGATTCACTAACTATCTTTAGGTATAATTTCCACAGCTAGTATAGTGTCTGGAATTGTCTGCTTCAGGTAAACAAATATGTTGTCCCTGAAGCCGCCTGTCGCTCTAGTCTTAAGGTTCTAATATATTGAAGTTTTTTTCTTATTTCTATTATCATCCCAATACCATTGCAATATACCTGATGATAGAAGAATTGGCCATCGTTTCTCTTGAGGAACATTCCTAGAAAATATGTAGACCCTTTGAAGCAAGTTAGTAAATTTTTGTTGAGTGGATTTAAAGTAGCCACAAGTTGCAAGTCAAGGAAAAAAGGAAAGCTAGAGACAGTGAGATGACATAACTGTCTTGCTCTTAGCTGTATGAATAGAATATCTTGGCAGAGGGGTTTTAAATAGATTGGGTAGGTGACAGGGGAAACCTGAAAAAGAAGAAGGTGGCAGTAGTCAAAGTAACTAAGTAGTTGATTAACTTCCTAGTTGAGAGTTTCAGAAATGTGGAGGAGGACGTGACAGGGGTGAGCATGTGAGAAGAGAGTATGTGAGAAGAAGGAGAGATAATGAGAGGAGGCAGATGCTTGTCTAAAGACTGACATTAGTTTTTAGGAAGAGAGAAAGTCTCAAGTTGGAGAATGAATAAATTGATATGTGTAGCACAGAGTCCAGAAATCCTGCATTCTTTAAAATCAAAAGCAATCAAAATTTCAAATTTGACTTAAAAATGAGGAGTGAAGTAAATGCTATTATGCTCATCCACAGGAGAGCATCAGGTAAGAAGAAGAAGTTTTGATTTATTACATACATGTTAGTGGCAAAACAACTTTCAGGAAGGGAATGTAGCCCACGCAATATTTGAAAGAAATGTTTGTTACCTACCTCTGAGATCTGCCACTGCAAGGTCTGGGAATGAGAAGGGATTGATGATTTTGAATTGTTTTGTTTAGAAGTTTCTGTGGTGTCCATGTTGCTTTGTAAAGGCAAATCAATGCCAACTAAGTATCTCCCTCTTTAAAAGGTACCTGTGCAGTCTAGAGATTCTATGAAGAGAAGGTACTTATTAAACAAACAAAGACAGACCTAGAGAGTTCAGTTCAGAGAGGAAAAGAGCTGCCATTTTACCAAGCCAAAGCGTAACAGCATGTTTAAGAAAAGACAGACTTTGAAATGATCAACTGATAGAAGTGATAATTTTAAGTAAGCGAAGGAGCTAGAAATAGGCATCTCAGAATAGGAAACCCTGTTCTGGGTCAGACCATTCCCTTAGCCTTTTTATTCCAGGCTTATCATAAATTGTACTTGAGATGAATTGGTTGGCAGAACATCCCATGAATCTATTCCAGTTCATCACCATTTAAAATGTATCTGGGTAATGTTACCAAATATTGAATCATTTGATCTCAGTAAATCTTTTTACCATCATCATGAATGTCTGAATAAAAACACTCTTCTAGGTACCATTAAATGTACATGCTGAAGCTGAGAATAATTTATCTGCAAATCATGGTCAAGGTCATGGTATTATATTCAGTGCTATGAAGTAGACATTGCTATTGTTTTTTGACAGCTAGAATCATCTATCACTCTAAATTTTACCAATGCTTTTGGCGAAATTTCTTCTTTTGATTTGAGGGCTATTGGAATGTCAGTCATGTGTTCTAAATTCTCCTTGCTAAAGGCCAAGTACAGGACTCAAGACTGATTGGACTTGTGTAGAACCTTGAACTGATTAAACCAAACCTGAAAATAAAATGAACTCAATTACTTTTGCATTTGGACCCTGAAGACAGTTGATTTGCCAAACTTTCTTGGTTTGTAGTTCTACTTATGCCATCTAAAACCCTGTTTCTAGTTTCCCCTTTATTCTGCCAGCACCTGATATCTGTCCAAAGAATTATCTTTTTGAGTTTGAGTAAATTTATCTTTTTGATGTTTGAACTCTTTGTAAATGTAGTGTAATTGAGCAAAGTCATAAAGCTGGCCTCAATTTTCAGAAGAGGAAGTTTATATTTCGTATTGTAGAAAGCTGAGAGAGAGGGAGAGGGGGAAGGAGAGAGAGAAGAGAGGAGAAAGGTGAGACCGAGGGAGGAGATACAATTTTGTTTCTTTTTGGTACTGTGGATAGTCCTTGCTAGACTTTGCAGATTTGGCCTACTCTCATTTTGTGGTCAGCTTGTGAGATCAAGTTCTTAAAACATTTTCTGGGCATGCAACAAACATCACTTTCCCTCTACATGACACTGGTTAAATAGAGAAAGATTGAGCCAAATCAGAAAGAATAAGGGCAGAAATTATGCAATAGGAAGTTCAGATCCTAGATATGAAAATAGGGGGTAAAAAGGGTACCCAGCTACACAAGTGATGTATGAGAGTCTAAGGTACATGATCTGAGCACATGCTGAAACAGAATATGTGATGAGTATGCAGGCAAAGGAACATACTTTGAAGTGTGTTTTTTCCATTTGAATCCATGTTCCTCTGTTTATTAGCATTGTGACCTAGGAGGTTACATAAAGTTCTTATTTTTCATTTTCTTCTATATTAAAAAAGTAACTATAATACCTAAGGTACAAGTATTTAGTAACGGTTAAATGAACTAATGCAAATTCAGTGCTTTGAGAAGTGCTTAGGGAACAGTGAGTGCTTAATATTAAGTATTAAAAAGCATTTGTAAGTATGATAAGGGCTTAGTAGTGAGCTTCTGTTTAGGCCCTTTACCCAGAGTATGGAGAGGAGGAATGAAGAACCCTTAGCTGGAATCAGAAGTGAGTGGGTGAGATCCAGGAATACTTGCCTTTCAAATCTACACCAGAATTTGGAGGCATAGATGTGGCATAGTATACCTTGAAGGAAAATTCGCTGAACCCACAGGAAAGAAACCTAGATAAAGTTCTCATCATTTTTCCTTGTATTTTTTAAAATTCTGCTCCGCTATAGTGGCAGGAATATCTTTAACCTTGCTTTATCTTCCATAAGACACAATGGCATGGTATGAAAATATCTGTATGAGAGTATTTTGCAACATTATAGAAAGTTTATATTATTCAGAGCTATCAGTTGCAAGTGAAGGAAATTTAATTTCAACTAGCTATTTTATTGATGAAACTGATCAGCTATTGGATGTTTCATAGGACTGTAGAGCAAACTCTAGGAACTGTTCCTTAGAGGCTGGGAAGAGGAATTCAAAATAACCTGGGTGCCTTTTCCTCTCTACACGAAGACTATTTTGTGTCACAACTCCAGAGGGCACTGTTTGCATGGTATTGTAGGGGATTAAAACCTGATAGAACACAAGGAAGAGTACAGGGAAAATGGTGTTTTTTGGAGATGTGACATGTCCTTGTGTCTGCTTAATTTTGCTTCTTTTGTGCCATATTATAATCTGTATCAGGTAGATTTTCTTCCAAAGACTGGGAAATGTGATCACAAGGGGCTCTAGTTTGTATTCTTTCAACACATAATAGAAAGAAAAACAAAATCTTTCCTTTTAGTTCAGGTAGAAAGTTCTCAAGAAGGATTCAGATTAGCCTGAAATGAGTCCTTTGCATGTTTCTGAACCACAGTGGCCTAGAAGTGGCACCTTCTGATTGGATGAGCCTGGGTCATGTACTTGCCCTGTGTGTGTGTATTTGGTGATGATGGTAGTGGTGGTTGCAGCATGTAACACCAAAAACCCCCTCAGTCATGGGGGGTAGAATGGTGTTCTGTTATCTTAAGAGAATATGAGAAACAAGTAAAGGCTAATATAGTCCACCATAAATAAATGCATTGTTTTCTGATGCTTGAGATTATTCACTAGCCTACATTCTAATGTTACTGTGAACGATGTATTCTGCAGTGGCTATAGTTACATGCCTGTGTGATATAAATTAAACCTAGATTTTCAAATTGGGAAAATAAACTTCTTGATGAATTAAAATATCTTACCACAGCTGCACAGTATTTCTTCACCATCACATTTTTGGAGCACTGTAATACCATAATGAATGAGATATTACTTTTCTATGTACTACCTTCATGTAAACATGGTTTAAAAATTCTGAAATGAGGTGGTACCTATCTGATTCTAAAAGAGAAATAGTGAAAGTAAAAGCTCAAAGGGAATTCATTTGCTTGCTAAGTCTTCAGAGTGTGCTCACAAATACAAAGAAGTCTGTGGCTTAAGGAAAGAGACAAGTATTTATCAGATGTACTTGCTGAGACACATAAACAAATTGTATGGGGCTATGGAAAAGATATGTGGGTATGTTTCTGAAAACTTAAACAGAAGTATTATTCAGTGAGAAAAAGATTGTGTGGGAATTGATAACCCTTTGAGGGCTCACTAAAAAAGAGTATATATATATATACATACATATGTATATATATATATGTATATGTATATATATATATACATATGTGTATATATATATATGTATGTATATATATATAGTATATATAAAAACTGAAGGTGAACTGGTGGTCAATTCAAGTATAAAGCAACAATAAAAAGGGCCCTCTTTTTTTCTCTGAATTTCTTTACTCATTATATCTATTGTAAACGCTATTCCTTTTAGCTTCTGCATAACCTTAATAAAAATTTAACCTTTCATTTTGGTTATGTTCAGAATATTTGCTGCTGTTATTATCCCCACTTTACAGATAAGAAAGGAAACCAGGTCACAGAGAGGTTAAATAGCTTAATCAAGTTTGCAGAGCTGTTTAGTGGCAAAACCAGAGTATGGATCAGGATAGGCCTACTCTCACACATCTGTTTTTAAGTAATCTTACTTCCTACGCCCTCAGTAATTTCAATATAAAGATTAGAATATAGTGCTTGGTCAAATTTTCCTTTTGCAAGAGACTTTTTAATATGATAAAATAAAATGTTTGTATTCATCCATTTATTAAACCTAGCAACAAGATTATAATTCTTTGGAATGTGCTGCATCCTGAATATAGAGCTAGAACTGTCTGATGAACTTACTAGCTGTGTTTTTATAAGTATACCTCTTATGTTCTTCACTTTTAGCAAAGGAAACATACTCTCTGCTTGACATGCCTCAAAAATTATTGGAAAAAGAAGAGATGCATAGGAAGTGTCAGTTGAGAGGGCATTATGAAAATTTGGCATAATGAAAATGAAGCAAATTGAAACAAACATCAGTTTCCCATAATTTTTTTGTCTCTTCTTTCTGATTTTTGTCCTAATTTAGAACATAAACTCTCTGGTCTGAAAATGTCTCTTTCTAAGAGTACAAAGACTGGTGTCTCTACTAAATAAAAACACAAAAGTAGCAGCAAAAGGTTTAATGTTAAAGCCACAGACCTATGATAAAAGTTCCAATGTTAGTTACTTAGTGCAAAGTTAAATGCATGAATTTTCTTTATTTCCTTAAATGTAGTATAATGTAGTAATTCAGAGAGTGCAGTCCATGGTCATATGTTTTGGATAACAGTTCTGGTGTGGTCTTTTAACAATTATGTGGTGTTTTGAACACACTACATTTCTTAGATACTAGGAAACGCCATATTTTACATTTTCTCACATCAGAAACTGAGATGACTCAAACATCAAATGGTATTTTATGATCACTACTGGACACATGGCAGCTGGGATGTAGTTAGTATTGCTTGAGCTCAAACACGCCTTTGGTCATTACTGTTCACAGCTGTCATCACTTCACCTGAGTTACAGGCCTTGGTGTTACTGCACATGCTGAGTTAATTTGCCATTTAAATCAGATTTAGAGAGATTTATAGTACATTTGGTTTTCAGACAAAAAGTTGTTATATATGTGGAAGCAGAGTAGTGAGTTTCAATTTGGTGTTCATGGAATAAATATTTGTCATTGGAAGAAAGATCATCATGCCAGATTTTCTTACAAAGGAAGTGTTTTATGGCACTAAAAATGAAAGATATCCATAAGTAGCTAATATTGCATTACACTTTGTTACTGCGGTATAGCAAAAGGAATCCTTATCAACCAAGTTATAGACCCGAAGGTAGGAGACATTCCAAATTCCTTTGAAAGACATGAGAAGAAATTGCAAAGCTGTGAGACAGGCTAGTATGATATGAGAACTCTTTCAACAAGTATAAAATAAAAATTCAAAGTGTCAATAAAACTTTGCACCATAGTTTATTTGGTAGCATACTTCCCTTTTCATCTGTACATTTTAGCAATTCATAATGTGCTGATGGCCTCAGAAAGGTGATGAAATATAGAATATACCTCATACACTGTGGGAATTATATGAAACAATTTGGTAGAGTGATATTACTTCGCATGACATGCAGAAAGTATATAATGCATGCTAAGCATTTTGTCAGTACATTACAAAGGTGTTTCATCTTCATATTTGCTTTTAACAGATTAATGGGGATTGGAAATAACTTGAGTAGAATATGCTCCATTTGAACATGCAGTGTAGTTTTGTGATCTCTAGCAGAGCAGGAGAAAGTTTAATATGTGACATTAAATCAGGAATTTCTCAAGTCAAAGGGATGAGTGAAGTGAAAGACTTCACAGCATGCTCAGTACGGGATGACTCCCCTGCCTTTGACTGGAAGTTGTTCTTTTGCTACCGTAAAAAATTGCTACCCAGGGATATGATAGACACAGCTTCAGCTGTGTTTCTTTGGCCAAGAAAATTGGATGAATGTCTACATACCCCTTTGGTATTTTATTTGAAAAGTGTAGTGTTAATTTCAGTGTATCACTTCAGAAAAAAATTCATAACTTTAGGATTTGTGATTTTCACAGCTTATTTGAAGGTGCAAGGATATTATAAGGAATGCATTGAGAAGTTCTCAAACAAATGTATTTCCGAACTCAATGAATTTAAACAATGTTCAAGTGCACCACTGAATTTAACCTTTGAATTTTAATTTTAATTTCATTCAAGCTGTTGAATTCCTGAAAGTATGAAAGAAAAACTTTATAAAGATGTGAGTGATGCTAATTGGGTTGTGAATTTTTGAAGGATTGATTTTCTGGCTTGAAAGTCAACATTTTGTGATACTTCCCAAAAATATTTCTTAGATTGAGTCTCTTTAAAAATCAATTTTAAAAACGAATTTAAATTTTGATGCCTGAATTACCTACTTGAATATATTTGACCTTTATTAATCACAAAGACTACAGAAAAATTTATTAAGAATATATCCTACACACTCCCACAAATATTTTAAATAACTGTGAAAGCAAAGATTATATACACTTGACCCTTTCCTATATTTTCAAATGTGCAACAATAATAAGAC
>RJWT010032450.1:0-14129 GCA_004365215.1 Cuniculus paca | reverse complement strand
ATTCAAACAGTAAAACCCAGTAATTGCCTAGGAAGTAAAATGGTTTATGTAAATATACATTTAGGTATTATCAAATTATATATTTTCAACTTCCTAATGTAATTATGGTTTATGGAGCAAATTTGTTTTGAGTTTTTTCTTTTATCTTAGGTTAAAGAGAGGAAATGATTGTGGAGTCAGCTCTAAAATAGTCTGATTTTTCTTGCTAAAAGCATATTTAAATGTTTTGAAAAATGAAAATAAATTTAGGAAATTATGAAGGAGGATAAATCAAAAACAATAATCTCTTAAGAATTTCTAATTTGTCCTTATGCTCATCTTTTGCACTGATACAAAAGAAAAGCTCATTCTAGAATTCCTAGTTGTCAAGAAATAAAAGGCTTAGGCTCTAGATTTGGCTGTGTCTGTGTTAGAAACCATGTACCTGTGACTTTAATCTGTGCTCTTAAAAGAAGCTTCCTGAATTTAGGGTTTGTGGTTTTTCTTTTTCATCTAAAATATATGGATATAAAATATCTATTTCAGAGGGTTAAGTTAGGATAAAATAACATGTAAAGCTCTTAATAAGTACTTAATGGATGGTACATGCATAGTTCTGAAAGTTAAATATATATAATATGTATATCATACATACACACATAACTTATTCCTATATAATAATATAACATTTATTTTATATACAGTTACACATTTCTTAATCACAAAGATACATTGTGAGAAATGTATTGTAGGGAATTTCACTGCTGCCCAAACACATCACTGTAATTACTCAAACTAAAATAGCTATGACATCACTGGGTTAATGACATCTTATGGGACCATGGTCTACGGTGTTTGTTACTGACTTAAACTCAATTCTGTAGTTCATGACTCTGTGTGTGTGCGTGTGTGTGTGTAAAATGTGTAAAAGATGGAAAGCTTATGAAAATGCTAACTCTAGTTCAGCAACTCTGAAACAGAAACCAAGGTTTTGCCTTTCCAACTAGCTTTCACATAATGCAGATTCATGGAGCCTATTTTAGATGGCAGTGTTTTAAATAACTGCTAATTATTGATCCTTCCTCATGAAAAACTCTGTTGATATAAAAAGCTAAATTTACATAAATAAAGTATTATGTTATGTGAAACTTCGTGTGTCAGATTTTTTTGCCTACCAAGGCAAAATACCAGTCCCCTGAATATGTCTACATCCCAGGTTCCAGAACCTCTGATTACATAGTGCTCTATGGCAAAGGGAAATTATTGTTGCAGATGTAATTAAATTTCCTAATGAGCTGGCTTTAAAATAAGGAGATTATCCTGGATCATTCAGGTATATTCAGCATAATCGTGACATCCTTTAAATATGGACGTTGGAGGCAAAAGAGCAGAGTCAGAAGAGACTCGAAGGTGCTAACTGCTGGCCTTGACAATGGTCAAGAGTGCCAGAAGCAAAGGAACACAAGAAGAGGGAAGAGTCATAAAAATGGCTTGTCCCCTAATCTCCAGAAAGGAATACAGCCCACTGACACCTCAGTTTTAGCCCTATGAGACTCATTTCTACTCACATCCAGAACCATAGAGTAGCTTTTTCTTGTTCTGAGTCAGGAGAAACTCGTGATAATTTGTTGCAGCAGTGACAGGAAACTAATACAATGAATTACACAACTAACTCTGAAGCAATGGCCTAAAATAGTATCACTTAGAGGGTGAGATCTTACATGAACAAAATAAATAGACATGCATCTGTAGATATTTCCATCTAAAAGTATTTTATTATCACCTTAGTATTTAAGATTAAGGTATCATTTTTACAATAATAATAGCTAGTTGATTAAATCTTCTTGTGAAGCAAGTACTAAATTAGACACTGTGTATCACTTTTCTAGGTTCTCACTATAATTATATGAAATTTCAAGGGTCATCTTACTATCAAGAAGTGGCATTCAGAACTAGATTTAAAACTTGGCCAGAATCATGCAGGTAGCAAACAACAAATGAGACTAATGCCCTGATTTAAATAAAGTGAAACCCAGCCTGTTGTATTACCAGAACAAGCATGACTGCTCACATATTACCTGATCACACAGAGTCAGGCAAGGTCAGAATACCAATTAAAGAGTAACGCAGTCTAGGCTTGGAAAAAACCTAGATCACTTAGTCCAAGTATCAGATACATGAAAAATAGTCTTCAATATTTGAGTAGCTAAACTTTATGGTCTATTTTGATTTCTTTCAAGAGTTTTACGTTCTCAGGGCATTCTCTCTTCTTTATGGTCTTTTGAAACTAAATGCACATAATCCATAGCAATAACCTTGGTTACACAATAATATTGCAATAAATCATGTTGTGTATTGACACAGAAATATCTAGCCCTAATGTATGCTGAGGTTTTCCATAGTGACCTTGCCTTTGAGATGTAATCGGTCATGAAGTATCACTCTAACTCTTTTATTAGTAGCATGAGAAGCATAAACATAGTCAGGAGCATAAACATATTAGTAACATGAGATGCATAAACCTATTACCTGTGGCAACATGACGTCCCATTCCAAATATGGCATAAATGATGGCAGGAAACAGAGAGCCATATAACCCAAAAACAGGGTGCACAGATGAAAGAATAGCAAAAGCCAATCCTGTGAAGAAAACCAAGACAATCAGGGCCATCAAATGACATCAACATATAATCCATTATATAATAAAAGGGCTTATTGTTTTATTAAAAGCCAAAATGCAACATAATATACTCTACTTATTCAATCTAACATTATTGCCCTAAGTAGAAGAAAAATCACTCATTAATTCATACTTATATTTCAATTCCCAAAACCACTATTTTTAGACTATTCTTCTCTCTTGATAGCAGAGATGCCTTTAAGAAAATGGTGGTTTAGAGTGTCTTGTTGGTAAAAGGTGGGTGCGATAGTCCTGTAACAAAACATTTAAAGACACACTTAGATTTTAGGAGTATTTTCACAGTTTGTAAATTATTTACACAGGAGCACTTGTGAGATAGGGAGAAGTAATAGCTTCACCACTGACCAATGAGAAGCCTTACGTGGAATGGGTCTAGGACTGGAGCCAAAAGGGCAAATATTCAAAAGTGGCTGGTTGGCTGACTGTCCGACCTAAGACTGTGTGTCATAGTGGCAGGGCAATGGCTGAATCTATCTGTTTCCCACTATCTGGACCCTAGCCTATATGTCAGGTATAGTTTATTAGAGTGGAAAACAAATCAACTTTGCTTATTCAGTAAGGATTAACTTATAACTGTTAATTTTTACTCTTCATAGATACTGCTGTCTATATACACTACGAACATACAAATAGAAAAATTTCCTCAACATGTGTCATTGATCACTGGTGGTTTAAATGTGACCAGAATATAGATTAGTACAAGTTCACTGAAAATATGTCGTCATTAGCTGGTCATTGGCATTGAGCAACTACTATGCTAGGTTCTAACAAATCTATCCAAGCCTATGACATTAATGCTGGGCATTGGTTATTATTTTTTATTAGTACATGTTCATAATACATAATGATTATGCTCCTCATGGGGAGTTGGTACATGAACACAACACATCATAATTCTTTTTACTTCCTCTTCTCCCTCCCCGCTCTTCACACCACCTCCCTTTATCTTTATCTCTAGATTCCTTTCCCATTTGGAAAAGATTCATCTCTCTTATTCCTATTATTCATCCTTTATTTGTCTTTTACATTATTATACTACATGTTTCCCATATGAGAGAAACCATGCAGTATTTAAGTTTGTGTGACTGAAGACTTCATATTACATGCATACCCATGTTTATAGCAGCACAACTTATAGTAAATAAATCTCGCAAAGTATTTTATGTATCCATCACCAGGTGAATGGATACAGAAATACAGTACTTTAAAACTTTGAGTATCCTCACCACAACTAAGAACAACAAAGCCTAAAGACATCCCACCCACATATATATGTTTAAAAGGGATGCTGGATAAAGTTTCATTTTACTGATTCATTTATTATTCTGGTTCATATTATAAACTGTATACATCTTTTCACACATATAATAACACAAGATAAATATGTGCAATCCTCCCAAAAGAGAAAACAACATTAATTAGTTTAAGATACTTTTTAAGTAGTAGGATAGCTACCTTTTTTCTGTGTTTAATAAAGTGGTATTCAGTGCAAATAATTACAACTCTTCAATAATAGTGTTACGAAAAAGTTGCTACACATGCTGATAGATACTCACGTTGCCTAATCTAACTTAGGTAAGAGTAAATGACACAAACAGAAGCATCAGGAGATAAAAACAAAACATACATTAGACCAAAGGACTCAAAGTGAGTGAAGGAGGAAAGAACGTGGGAGAAAAGGAGATGGGGAGGTAAACAGACAGGTGAGAATTTAAAGAATGAGATCTTTAGATGACTGGGGTTGTTTTGTTTTGTTTTGTTTTCAATACTGGGGAATGAGTACAGAGCCTTGAATAAGGCTATACCCCCAGTTTTTTTATATTTTAGTTTGGAGCAGGGTTTCACTAAGTTGCCCAGGCTGAACTTGAACTTGGGTGCCTCCTGCCTCAGCCTCCCGGAGTACGGGGATTATAAGTGTACATCACCACAGCCAGTTTAGATCGCAGATTCTTTTTAAAGTACAAAAATCATGTATAGTTAATGGAAGGCTTCTACAACCACAAAAAAAGTTACTAGAAGACTTTGAAAGAAAATATGTTTTGTAAGTATAGTAATGGTTATTAGAGTAGAAAGAAGAGACTCCAGATTCCCACATCAAAATTATCAGTAGCCTCTGGGCTTGTGCACACTCCCAACCTTTCCAGGAGCTCTTGGTTTTGAAGCTGAGCACTCACCACCAGCACACCTTCCTTGCAGTGAGAATGCTTTCCCTGGACAAACACGGGAGAGACCTGAAACAGATCCTCCCCCATAGCCTGACCCTGGCCAAAGACCTTGAAAGCAAGTAAGAGGCTCAGTGTCAACCTCTGCTCCCACTAATATAATGTGGTTGAAATCTCTAGAAAGTGACTCAGTCTCCACTGGTGAGAAAATGGTTGCTATCTTAAGATGCACATGTTAATTTCAATTTTAGACTAGTTCATCTAGATTTATAGAATAGCAATTATTCATTGAAGAAAAATGGGTCATATGTAGAAACTGAGTAATGTATTCAAAGTTGGGACTGGTATTTGGGTTACACATACAGAGCCACTCTGTAGGAGACATTATATTTTGGTGACAGTGACTTCACTTTTTTTTTGTGAGGTCAAGCAACCAGGAGCCAGAGCACTACTATTCCTTCCTTCAGGTATGACTGTGGTAATAACAGTATTTTATGGACTGTAGCCTTGGCTTAGGAATTTTAATTACAGGTAACACAACTCAATTCTAGCAGAAAGCATTGCCCCCAGAATGTCAACCCTCTTTATTAAATACCTTTAAATACCATGATATATTGAGCTGTAGTCCCCCAAATTTTTTGTGTTGAAATCCTCACCCACAGTACATTAGAGTGAAATAAGATTTCTGAAGATGTATTAGTCAGAATGAAAACATAATGGAATAAGGTTGACCCCTAGTCCAACCTTACTGGTGTTTTCATAAACAACACCATGTGAAAAGAAAGACAAGCACGTAAGAGGCACCATGTAGGTAGCAGCAGAGATTGGGGTGTCAACTCCTATAAACTGAAGCACAGCAAAGATTGCAAGCAAACCATCAGAAAGTAGGGGAGAGGCCTGGAGCAGTTTATCCCTCACAGTCCTCAGAAGAAATTGACCCCTGTCGACACCTTGATTTGGGTTTCAGCCTCCAAAATCCTGAGACAAAAAGTTTCTGTTGTTTTAGCCACCTAGCTTGTAGTACTTTCTTAGGGAAACTTTTGCAAAAGATATAGGTGTCAATTTTTACAAGGAAGTGAGAAGTCATTTGATGCTGGGGAGTTCTACTTCACATTCCAAGCAGAATACAATTATTTTTCCTTAAATATCAAATAATTTCACAGCCTTATATTTCTAATTCATAATCTCTTTATCTCCATGTCTTTTAATTTTATATTTTGAGCCGCTAAAAACACCCATCTAAGAAATTTACTTCTTAGATAAATGTTTACAGATTAAGTTATTAAACAGTTTTGTGAAGAACTGGTTACTCAAATCTTGGCTGTAAGAGGTAAAGCTGCACTGAGTCTCCGCTGCATATAGTGCTCCCACTAGAAACGGTCTGCGGGATTCTCAAAGCAATGTGTTCTGAACTCAACACTTACAACTTTGAGAAAATTGAGCCTGTTGGTTGTCTACAACCCAACTGCATTTACAACTGTAGCCAGTCTCTTAAAGCTCTGTGGAATTGAGTTTCCACAAGAATACAATTTGTTTACCTCATCCATCTCTCTAATTTCTGCTACGCAAGAAAAAGTATCCACAACACGTGGCAAAGGCTGAATGATGAGCTCATGGAGAACCCTCCAGACTTCCAGCCTGAACCTAACCTGAGTCCTTGGTATAGCACTCAGGGCCCACTGCATCAGAAAGACCACCTACTCTCAGATGACCTAACCCACTAATTTGTGATCAGTGACCCAGATAAGTGACCACTTATTCATGATCAGAACACATTCATGAATTTCTCCTATTTTCTACAAAATGTGGAAATTTTTGTTTGGACAAGTTTTTAAAATATTCATTTCTCAATGTCGTGTCAAAAGTATGACATTCAATGGTTTTTAAGTAACCAAACAGAAACTAAATAATGCTTTTCAGTTCAGTGTTGGGCTCACAGCTGAATTACTATCTTTAGCTACAGTAGAAAAGAAAATTCTAGGGTTTAAGGTATTTATTTCAAAACAAGTTGTGATTCTTATCCTAATAAATCATACTACTTCATAAATCATAGAATTGACCAAATAATACCCCCTCAGTAAAGATATTTCATACGAGTAAAAGCCAATGACAAATGTTTAAGTTTTTCTTATAAACACGTGGAGACTGGAAGTGAAGGCTGGGGTTTGGGAGTGCAGGTGGCAGCAACTCCGTTAATACTGAGCATCAGTGGGATCTTTGTGAGTATTTCATAATTTATCCTGAAACCAGTTTAGCACTAAAAAGTTCACTATACCCTTACCCCTACTGACCAGTAGGGCTTGGCATTGTTAGAGGAAGCAAATTTGTAAACAAAGTGTTGCATTTACCCTTGAACTGCTAATTACTAAAAATAGAAACACTTTAAAGTTCTCCTTCCAAGGACTAAGGGTTAAGTACCAGAATTCTATGAAAGGGAAAGATTTTGGAATTTGGAGAAAATGCTAACATTAAGACTCAAAGAAAGGAAATGAAAGATTAATGCTGCACTACTTTCCTTAATCAGATTTAAAGTCCTTGAGCACAGCCTTTTCAGTGAAAATTATACAACGGAGGACTTGTATGAACAATGGACGTGGGAGAAAAGGGAACCAGTGATACGTTACTAGCTTAGCAATTAGGAAGTAAGGATAGATACCTAGTAGAATATGAAAGTGTTGCATTATTTTGTTCTGCCCTTCTGTGTTTCCTGCTTTCTTTTTCTTCTTTTCCTGCTTCTCTACCCCCCCCAATGTTCCCCCACTTTCTTTACTTTTTAGCTCCTCTCACCTTCACTTTGATTCAAAAGGAATTTGTAAAAATATCTGGAATCTCTTGTGAAAATGGGAAGATAGGGCCGGGGATCTAGCTCAGTGGCCTAAGCGCCTGCCTGGCAAGTTCGAGGTCATGAGTTCAATCCCTGATGCCACAAAAAAAAAAGAAAATAGGAAGATAAAGAGTCTCGTGTCACTACAGATAGCCAACTGGCTACACATTTTATTTCCTCTCTGATGTCCCCTTTATACAACCAATTGATTTATTAGCTTATTAGTTGTGCCACATAAGTTTATGTTTCATAATACATACAACAAGAGATGCTCAACAGACACCGTTCTAAAATTTGATTTTGCCTTTCGCAAAAGTTCTGGGATATTTTTACTTCACCTTTACAGATTTACAGAAACATAATATATATTTAATTCCTGCTACTAAGGACAACTATTAAGGAATCAATGACTGGATCCCAAGGAAGAAGAGGAAACACTTATACTGAGTACTGAATGATGAATACACACAGACATTTAAGGAGTGATTTTGAGGAGATCATTTTATGTTGAAAACACATTCACAGGAGTTCTGAAAAAGTTTTCTTAGCTCGTGGGACAGAAAGTCATTTGATATGCTCACCAAAGGGGACTTGTGTGAAACAGTGCTGAGAGACGGTGAAGTGTACTTCAGATGTCAGTTTTATGTACAAAAAAGTAAGTGGTAAGAGGATAACAGCTTGAACCTACAGGACCTCCTCTCCTCCGACTTCATCTCTGCTGTGACACGAGCAATATAGGAAAAATGGCCAGGTCAGGAGGGAATATCTGTAGTCAGTCGCCCCACAGTCAGAAGTACTCAACTGTGTTCTCTTTGGTGCCAGGTGAGATCCAACAGATCAACTGAGAGGAGAAAGAGCTTGCCTTTCCTCAAGAGATAGAGGAAAAAGTTGGGTTTCTTTCCTATTCGGGGAGAAAGAGGAAGGTTCTTTCTCCTTCTCAACACAAACAGGAAGTTCCTCAGAGAATGGCTATGCATCCAGCCATTATGGCTCTGAGAAGGCCTGCTCCACCCTCCAGGCCTGGAGAGGAGCGGCTGCAGGGCTTAGAGCTGCTGGCACACCCAGAAGAAGTGGCTTCCCAACCCTGGGAAGGGCTCTTTACACCTCTACTGATTGCACTCTGCCCACAAAGATAGAACTGCTGTGCTTCCCACAGCTCCTTGCTTGTTCCTGCTTGCAAGATCCTGACAGCCAGATTCATACAGGCACTGCAACTAGAACTCAGTCACGGTGACTGAAAGAAGGGCAAAATGAACATAAGTAAGACGATAAGTATGAGGCTAAAGGATGGCCTCAAAGAAGTGAGGATTTGAAAAAAGCAATGTGGTACAAATTTTAACTCAAGAAATGTGACTTTTAAAGAAAGTAATAAAAACTTTCAAAGAGATGTGTGAAAAAATGTACAATTTTCTAATATATGACATCAACAAAAAGTTTTTTGAAAAACTATGTTAGATATCCTGAAAACAAATAACTATTATCATTGTTGGTAGACAGTTACAAATCTCTAACTAGTCAGGCCTGAGACACTCCCTATTCCTGAGGGTAGGCTTGAGAGTGGGAGAGGAATGATTACGTGAGGTGCCTATAGAAGAAGGCAAATATATAAGCACGAATAGGAAGAAAATGTTCAAATAGGAAGGGAAACTAGGGAAGGAAGAGGGGGGGAAGGAAAGAAAGGGAAAGAAAAAATCAAGAAAAGAAAGAAAAAATGGAAATAAAGCTTTTGTAAATAGGGAGGGGGAGGGGGTTGAAGGTAGGGTAGGGAAATAGGAAAAAAAAAAGAATCAAGATATATCATGGGCAGGTACAAACTCCCTATGATGAATGTGATCATTATGCATACCAAAATGTACCAATAAACTTAATGTTTTAAAAAGAAAGAAATACCAATATATTCATGTGCACCTTGATATAGTGACTTGGAGACTATCTCACAATCCTATGACAGAAGAACATACACATAATACTGTGCATTAAAATGATTTATGTAGTGGATAAACATGAAATTAACCTGAATGTCCAATGACTATGGAGACAATTAGATACATTTTGGTATGAATGCACAATAGAATATTATGCAGCTGTTTAGAAGACTGAAAAAAACTGCATATTATTATATTCATATTGTTATACATGCAAACAAGTTTCAGAATTATGTTTTGTACAATGTTTTTATGTAAAGCTCCAACAAGGAGACTACTGTTATTTTTATACATCTGTGAGACTTTTATTCACCTTGTATAATAAGTTGATAAAATGTATACAGTCTAGATATTTTTGAAAAAGACTTTTCAAAGCAACATAAAAATTAACCTTAATTTTAAGAAAGTTGTTGGATTTTATTTTAAATAGGATCAAGATGATAAGGTTTACTTTTTAGGAGATCATCATAGAAGTCATATGAAACACACAAAAACTCTTTCAGAAAGAATATTTAGGAATCTACCACAGATATTCAGGTGGTAGAAGTGGAGAAAGACATGCCATTTCATCACATACAAACAGCTGTCACACACACACACACACACACACACACACACACACACACACACACTAAACCAATCAGCTCCATGACCTGTACCTTCAGACTAGGACAATTTCTTCCTAGCAATGTCACAAGACCAAAAGTGGCTGACTGGATGTGAGCAGGGAATGACAGGAACCACATAAAAGACAGCAAAAGCTTTGAATTATGTCACCTGAAAGGACAGAGAAGAGAAGGGAGAAGCCTGGTCAACACCAAAACTTGAATAAAGGAATTGCCAGATTCAGATGAAAAGTATATGGAGACACTAGAGTCAACAGTGTGGCGATTCCACAGAAATGGCATTCCTGATAAGGAATACAATTGTTCTTTGAATTTAACCTGGGAGGATAGAGGTGGGAAGCAAATGGGAGCAGGCAGAAAGCATGAACTAGTCTTTGAAAACTCCTGTCTGTAAAGAGAAGAAAGACTTAGTGCCAAATGGGGACACTGGATCAAAAGAAGTTGAGTTTATTTCCTTATTAATGCTGAGATATTCCTGAACCCAGGGACAGTTACAGATTTTATGAGTACCAAACCTAATACATTTTGTGAGGCTTCCCAGAAATACATAAAATTGCACCCTAAAATTAATTAATTTAAACATAAGACTTGAAATTATAAATCTACTAGAAGAAAACATAGGCAATGATGTCTCTGGATGTGATTCCCAAAGTACAGGCAATAAAAGCAAAAATAGACAAACAAGATTATAGCAAACTAAAGGCTTTTTCACAGCCAAGGAAACAACAGCTTCAGACAACCTAATAATGGAAGAAATATTTGCAAACCATACAGAAGATAAAGGTTCATATCCAAAATGCATAAGAATTCAAACAATTCAGCAGCAAGAAAACAATTCAATTTAAACATGAATAAAGGACCTGCAGAGAATATTCTTAAAAAGAAAACTTACAAAGGCCCTACTGGCATATGCAAATATTCTCATATCACTAATCATTAAGGACTTATCATCTCACACTTATCAGTATTTTAAAGAGATAACAAGTATGAGCAAAGATGTGGAGAAAGGGGAGGCCCTATATATTGTTAGTAGGAATGTAAATTTGTGTATATGTAGAATCCTCAAATATTACAAATAGAACTATCGCATGACCCAGCAATCTTATTAGTGGGTATGCATCCAAAAGAAATGAAATCAGTATGCCAAAATACATTTCCATGTTCACCATAGCTTTATTCACAATAGCTAAGGTACAGGATCTACCTAAGGGTCTATTGAAAGATGAACAGACATTTTTACACTGGAATTATCAATTAGCTGATACAACTCTAGAACATTTCTTCCCTATAATTTTAGGTTGTGTGTGTGTTTAACACTTTTGCATGTGACATTGATAATGTGTAACATAGACTAGAAAGATAGTTTGGGCTTTCTTCTTGTGTATGGGACAGGTTTTATGCATCTGTCTGCCCTCCCCTGGTGCAGTGTGACAGTTCCTCTTTTCCTCAAATGCTGCAGCCTCCTTTTCATGTTGGGATTCTGCTCGTGCCCAAACTCGTTTGTGGGTGCAGAGGAGCACCAAAGGGTGAAATCTGGCCAGTGAGAGAGTAAGCTAGTGAATAAATGCTTCTCCTTTTCTCCCCACAGAAAGATGGTCTGGAGTTGCACCTGATACTTCTTGGTGTTGTGATCCCATTGACAGAGTATTCGCTGCCCTCGGAGGTAGCCAACTCCACAGCAGCACCCTCTCATGGTTCCTCTCTCTTGGTCCCTCACTCCTCCTCCTGGTCTCCATAATGATACAGCAACCCATAAACTCTGACTCAGGTTCTAATTTGGAGAAAATCAGACTAAGATAACATTGTTTAAATTGTGTTAGATTGTTTTAGAATAACATTGTTTAAATTGTTTTAGAATACTTGTATGTTAGAAAATTTTATTGCTAACCATATCAAGTCTAAATTCAGAAAGTCTTTATTAATTCTTGATAATGCTATGCTTTTGGGGCATTTCAGCTTTTCCTGGGAAGAAATTTAAATATTATTTGAAATGTAGACATTAATTAACCAATGTCTTGACAATGCCTTTGTTACGGTTCCATATTAAAAGTCTTGTTTTCAATCTCTGTCAGTGTTATGTGGGAACTATCCTACCCAGATCCCAAAAAAGACTTGCGGCCACCCCAATTTCACAGGATATAAGATGTGTCACCCAAGAGAAATCGGGCTGGGAAGAGATAGTGTCCTTTATAAATTTCTGTTAAAACACCTTATTTTCAAAGATGTATGACCATTTGAAAAAAAAATTGGCCTCGGAAAGGGCACTTACAAATGGCAATGCCATACTGAACCACACAAACAGCAAATGAACATATACAAATACAATGCACCATAGACATGAATGGCCAAGGGCAGTGGGAGAATGGTTAGTCTGTATTGAGAAGTGTTTTCAGAAGTTAATCTTCTTAAAAGAGAGAGCCAGGCCCTAAGAAAAGCAAATGGGCAGAGAGAATACTCTGTGGACGTTTTTGAAAGTGTAGTTTATTCCCTAAAGAAGAGGCATTCATTTTTTTGATCAATTATGCATGCCTTTATCTTGTAATTTGAGCAACTACTTTGAAGATAATATTATGCAATATATTAACCATTGTTAATTTCCTGTTATCTTGTGTTGAAATTTTGTATCATTGTTTTTGTTTTCTCCTTAAAATGAAAGAGAGAGAGAGAGAGAGAGAGGATTCTTTACATTGGCTATGTAAGTATCACTGGAAGTTCAAGCAAGGGAGGAGGACACATGTCATGGATCAGAAGGAAAAGGGAGAGGAAGAATGAGAAACAATCTGATTTCACAAGATCCAGAGGTATGTCTGCAGATAAAAATCCAAATATGCATGAAATATGCCCCATTTCTTTGTGTTTTTTTATTACCATGCTTACTTTGAATTCTAAGACCAGAAAGAAAAAAGAGATTGCAACGGCAAATTCTGGTTTTCCACAGCTGAATGTGATATGAAAGAAAACAAATTTGAGTGGAAAAAAGTGGGTGATAAGATATAGTGCATTAAAACATAAGCAATTCATGGCCTTGGCTAAGAGCTTTAAATAGTTGTTGATAATAATAATAATAACTGTTTCTGCTTCTGCAAATTTTGATCAAAATAGAAAGAGGGACAGTTGAGTGTGGGTTCTGAAGAGAGCTCTAACACGGCTTCTAATCTTAGAAACCAAGCTCAAGAAGGGATGGGAGCAGAATGGCCAGTTCTAGTCCAGATTTAAGTCCATAAGGACAAAGCGATCGTGGGAACAAAGAGGACTGACCTGGGAGAAGATTTTGTTGAACGACACCCCCTCCTCCTAGGATCTGCTGGAATAACCACTGTAGCAATAAAATTCAGGCTTAATGGACACAAATGGGGCCCACAGCACTACATTGAGGATTAATTACTTCTTTCAAAAGTAAAAAAGAGAGGCATATTACTACAAGCTAATATTTTTTAAAAAAACTGTACAAATGCATGTAGTGATGAGTTTGTTCTCTGACATGACTTTGAAACTCAATGAGTTATTTTTTCAGTATCACTAATGGAAATAGCATGACTTTCTCCTTGTCATTTCTATCTCTTAATATTTTTAGTAAAAAGGATTACTTACTTACAGTGACTTTAGTTTAGGGGGAAAAAAGGTAATCTGTTAACTTCATAGTCACATAGTTCATTACATAAGTAAACATCAAACCGTGCATGTGAGATGATACTCACTTCTCAAAATGTGATGGCTTAACTTCAAAAATTACTCTGAAAGGGTTAATTTACTACTTAAAGTTAATCCAGCTACTTCCGAACAGTGTTAGCTGATGGGCTTCAAATGGGTAAGAGTGCAATACCAAACATGAAAGCCCACAGGGAAAAGAATAAATACCAAGCAGATGGAAAGGCAACCCTTATCCCTAATCCCTGATTCTAGGCATCACTG